>UELU01139209.1:0-40967 GCA_900490025.1 Megastigmus dorsalis | reverse complement strand
AGAATAGCGATGCCAGATAAGCTATCGAAGGTATACTATAGGTGTTAACAATTGTTAACAATGATATATATACATCATACATTTTCATACTATATCGTCTTGTTGTTTGTATTTGTACATATCTCTCTCTCTCTCTCTCTCTCTCTCTCTCTCTCTCTCTCTACGCATTGATTCTAGGAGGCAATATTCTCAGGCTGTACAAATGTACAAAATCATACGTATGCATCTTCTGGACTATCTTCTGAGCCTCTTCACTAGATATGTACCCAGAGGCTCGGTAAGAGGGGTGACAAAAGAACTCGTCCCCCCCTGATGCGCACTGAGACTTTAAGAAAGTCCTTTCAAGTACAAGGTGCGCATTTATGGAATTCCCTGCCTACCGAGATAAGATACCTTCCTTCCCTCGTTGGGTTTAAAGCCGCAATGAAGAGATATCTCCTCTAACTCGATTAGCACTATGTGTTAATTTGTGTCGTCCCATATATGATATACACCTTTTTTAACGGTATAAGTGAGAGAGATGAATGCTCTATTTTGTTGTGCGAATGTGTTTAATTTTAGATTCCAGACTAATAGATATTAAGACTTATTTTAATTTTAGTAATATTACTTTACTTATAGACTGACTTACTGTGATAACCTAGTAGTCCAGTATTCCTAGTTAAGAAACCGACTGTGATATCACGAATCGAAAATTGTGTGCAATATTATATTATATTGTGTTATTTTGTATTATGATTTGTATATATTTAAATCCTTTTTTTTAATCCTTAAATTCACACATGTACTAGGTTAGTTCTCAACTCTTGCCTGTCTTTCTGTCTCACGCTCTCTCTCTCTCTCTCTCTTTCTCTTTCTCGTTTGTTTTATATTTTATATGTGGCGCATGCGCAGTTAAAAGTGTGAGAAGAATTTTTTTCCGGATTCTAGAATCCGTCTAGACTCTCCTGATGGTCCCAACCTATATATTTAATGACGTATGCGCAGTAGGAGAATCTCGGAACCTGAAAAATTTTTGTGATAAAATCGAGCCAAAAAAAGTTTGAACGAATATATGTCTTGACTCACTGAATGTATTTTCATGATTCTTTCTTTAAATGACTCGCAATTACAACATAATTCACGTAATATACATAACTATTAGGTAAAGGCATTCAATTAACAGATATGCGATACGCCTATTTGTGAAGTGGCAAATGAGATGTATAAAGGGACGGTCGCACGCTCAGTCGGCGCATAACTTGTCTGTGGCGCGTGGCCGCGCGCCGTGATCTCGAGTTTTTCAGGAAGATACTTGGGGGATGGTTTTTCTATAATGGACTTTATATTATATAGCCTCAAGGATCATCTAATAGCAGAACGGTCGAGACTGAAAAATTAATTTTCGAGATTCAATAGGGTATTGTCATATGTTTTATATAATATGTTTGTAATAGTAGTGTGATCGATTACTTTTTTGTTACTTTGACATTGGAGAATGTTATATGTATTTTTAGTAAATAATTGCTTGATTATCAGACAAAATCACAATGCCAACAGAAAATGTGAGAAGGGTAGTATTAGGATTGCAGATAAAATGTCGATGGATACTTACAAAATTGATTGAACTATAAAAAATTATGTATAAAAGCGGTTTTTCAATTTTTTTACAATTTAATGTACGATGAAATACTGACTTTTTCACTTATTTCATCTCATTTGACATTTTTATTTAATAAGTTCCTCTGCATTTTCTCATACGGTTTTTTTTTGTAAACTCTTTGTTTTAGCAAACTTGCAAACAATAGCAATATAGTCTTTCACGTTCTTCTACGATCCTCTAATTGCGGCATCAGCTCTGGCATCCTCCTTTTCACTTGGAATAGCGGTTTTATATTGCCACGTAATAAAACAGAAAGAAACTTTGCATTATCAGAAATCTACTAGCTGAAATTTCTATAAGCTTATACCGAATAAAGCTGTTAAATTCATTAAAACATACATGCAGCAGAGCCATATACCATTAGCAATATGATTAGACCTCTCAAAATATGTTAAGCTATTGATTACCTCTCGGTGTACACGAATACCTATATCTAAAAAGGCAGACGGGCACCTTTCATTATATTGAATAAATAACTCGAGCTTATCAAATGATTCACTATATAATTACACAATCGAAGAAAAGGCCACATTTAGCTGCGTTCGAAACGATGATTAGATATTACGATGACAGGATAAAATCTATTATCCTCTATTCGAGAAGCACACCGTGACTTAACTAACGCGTCATTGACATTCCGTGGAATTATCCGTGAATCAGCAGAACCTATACAGCCTGCATATATACCACAAATCCAAACATTAGCAGACCGTCGTCGCCCAGCTAAAATATTAATCGAAGCCCCGCGGAAGAATAACCGAATTCTTCGCACACCCAGTATTACATACCATATACATAGATAAAGAGCCGGCGAATCTGAAAAGCGTGTATAGGCAAAAAGGAAGGGTGTCGCGCGAGCGCGTGTCTGACTGTATACATACACTGTAGAGTACATAGAGACTAGTTGGCGCTCGCCCACTGCGAGGTTAATCGAAAATGTCTTGCGCAGACTTCCGCCTACCGATTCTTTTGCGCCTCGCGCGCCTCGTTTAGGGGTCAATGGAACTTCCGGGGGACCCTCGCCTGTATACATGTGTATATGCTTCTTCCTTTCTCTCTCTCTCACACCCTTCCAATACCTTCCTCCTGCAAAAGAAGGTAGAGAAACGCCCTCCTCTCTCTCTCTCTCTGTCTCTCTCTCTGCCGACATATCGAAATAATCGGATAACGCGATATCTCGTTACCCCGATCCGAGGCACGATTGCCCTTGAATGACGCGGCCGTCGAACAAGCGGTCTTAATTTCGAACGCTCCTGGTACATAACTACGTATATAGCGAGAGGGCGCAAGGTCTGTGGCACGGACTCGAGCGAGTGCTCGTGCGTTACCCGCGAGGGCGGCGAAAATTATATCCGATGGCTTCTCGGTGCCTCCCTGCAGACGACGCGAGACTGTACGAGAACCTCTCGAGAGCTTTTTACGTGTAGATACGTATGTACGGTATAACACGATCGATATATAGCGGATTGATGCTGGTATACGTGCAGGTTTTTTTGTCGGGAGGGGTGTATAGTAGAAGCGCGTGAGGGATGGATGTAAGGGAGGCTGGAGAGATTGCTGCTGCCATGGATGCGCGCGAGGAACAGGAATTTACATAAAGCTGGGTTAGATCGCGGCCGATGCTGCCATTGTTGTGCTAATGTTTATCCAGCGAGCTGATCTGAAGGATTTCGGTGGGATCTGCATGTGTGTGTGTGTGTGTCTGTGTGTATTGTCGTGTTGTGCGTTGTTGTCAATGGCTGCTTCGATGCTGGAAGCGATAAGATGAAGCGTCGTGCGTTATTCAGATTGGCAGATTTATCTGTTGGTATCGTATTTTTCGTCGTGAATGGTTAGGAATCGGATATTGGAAAGTTGTGAGACATGCGAAATTAGAAGATGACAATTTACAATTAATCATATAGGCAGTGTATTTCTTCTTCTTAAAGAATTGCTAAGTGTAAAATTTTTCTATAATAAGAGATTTGGACAATGAAATAAACGTAGCTCATCTGAATAAATCAAAGTTAATGGATTTTCTTTTCGATCAAAAAGAAAAAAAGATAACAGTTTTGTCGTAAATCTCAAACATCGTAATAAAAAAACAACTATCCTAACGAACTCCACCATGAATATATAGAACTATTATCGATTTCGCAATAGCAACGACGACGAGAAAATTACGAAGCAATTCGGTACATATTGTATTAATACCAGATTAGCGCTGCAGATCCCCTCAGAAGTGACGGTATTAAAGGTTCTTCGCAAGTTATAGCCTCGCGTCGTGGAACGTCTACGTCCCGTTACCTCGTAACGAACCACGACTGCCAAACCCTTGCCCGTCCAATGCTTTTTTCTCCACGAGGCACGAACGCCCTCCTTAAACTAACCGAACGCGTTGATTAGCAGCACGAACCCATGTATTATTATAACGGGGGATGAAAATTGAAAATTGATGTAATTTTTGTGCGACCCGTCGATGTGAATCATTTTGGCGAGATCACACGATATATAGTTCGCAAAATTATCCGTGAACATGGCTAAAGTGATACTTCGTATTAATCCAGATATTGATATTTATAATATCTAAACTTCACTGCATTACTGATACTTCTGGCATCGCTCTACTATATATCTATCTCCCCAAGTGAATATGTTAGATCGACAAGGTAAATCCAACGGTTCACGGCTCACTAGAGTAAAATAGATATTTTCAAGTTCAGATAAGTGCAGTCACCTCGAGTCGAGCGCTGGTGCCGCTATAGTGGTGCACTCTGAATAAAAATGTTTAATTATATCCCCGCGTCTCGCAGCCTCGATCTCGGCGCCCGAGCTCCCTGTAGCGAAACTCGTTTGACGAAGTCACTTGTACTCGTTACCGCTCATCAAGCCTCTGTCGTCCGCGTGCACGCGACAATTTTCCCCCTCTCGGTCCGCGCGCCTCGTTTCGTTCTTCTCGAAAAATTGAAATGTCGCAAGGCATCCCTACCCTATGCCCTACCTCCTCGGGCCCAACCCAAAGTGTCCTATTAAGAAGGAAACTCTACGCTCGACTCGTACGTTTCGCGAATCTTAGTTAAGTTCATAGAGGAATTGCGCTCGCTCTCTACGCTGTATGCAGCAGCCTCGAGGCGGAGATGGCAGAAAGAGAGAGAGGGAGGCTCTCTCGTCCAAAAGAGAAAATGCCGCTGTTAAAGTAAGACCTTCAAAGCAAAAAAAGAAACGGGAGAGAAAATCGAGCTTGCGTGCCTTAGGTGTGAAGCGCGCCTGCACACCTTCTCCTCTCTCTCTCTCTCGAACTACACCGCGACAGTACATAGCCGCGTTGTATATATACGTATAGCAAAGTCATCCGTAAGGACTAGAGAACGACACTTCACGTCGTTTCCTATGCCTCGCGCGACTTCGGGGAAGTGCGCGTGCACGCGGGTGGGATTTCCGGCCCTCTGCCACCACTACTTCGTCTAGCAGCTCTTTTTTACCTTCCTATTTTCCATTTTTCACCAGCAGCTCGTGCATAACCAAAACCCAAAAGTAGGTGGCACTTGGGAATTCGAGGACGCCCGCGCGACTGCCACTGCCGCTGCTGCTGCTGCTGCTCGCATTGTCGGGAGCCCTAGGGCTCGTTGTGTGAAAAATGCTCACCGCTCGACCTTTTTCTTTTTCTTCCCCACCTCTCTTTTACTCTCTAGCCTTCGGTATGTTGTACGCGCGCGGGCTCAAAGAAGTTTTTAAAGAGAGCTTCAGCTGTAACGCGAAGTTTCATACAGGTAACCTACACGTCTGAGCGATTTAAGCGTTCCGTTCGTTGGGAAAAAATGGAAGTATCAATTAGACGTGTTTGACTCCTATTCATATGTATGTGTGTGTATGTGCTCTTTTTCTTTGTCCATAGGATTTAATTGCACTTTGTTGGCTGCGCACTTAAATTCCTGGCATGAATGTTTGCTGATATTGACTGTTTCTCTCTCTCTCTCTCTCTCTTTCTCTCTCTCTCTCGATTCGAGTAAGAGAGCAAAGCAAGCGGTGGCTGGTAATATAGGAAATGAGCCTTTGAATATTTCTTAATGAAAAAAGCTTTGGAAAACGAAAGGGTTTGAGTTTACCTGCTATTTCAAAAGTTCACTTTTACAAGAGCGTAAAACGGATGTTTATGTAAGACTGGTTATAAATGTCTTGAAGCTCATGGAAACTCATGGATGCGGACCGTTGGGAGTCTTTCCTCGCAACCAAGTGCGGTCCAAGCTTGTAATATAAAAAATTACATATTTTTCTTTTTTTAGCGGTTACAGCGGGTTGTTCATGCTTTACACAGCGTTCTTTTAACCTCGACCTTACGAAGCTTCGTATAACTCATTTATCGTCAAAGCCTGTACATACACCTCCAAGTTTGTAACTCGAAGAAAAAGTTTGTGCGTCATCTTAGCAGTTTACATACAGAGAATAACAGTTCAGTATTTAGGTCAGAGAGCGTAAAACTTTTCATTAATTAAATTCAACTCGCAAGACATTTATTTCCGTCGCAGTAAATTATGAAACATTTTCGAAACGATGCGATAATAATTACAGCCATTCGGTTAAAGATCTCGGATCCTAGCAATTCTTTTGAAAGACATCCCTTTGAAAAGAAATCAAACTTACAATACATATCGGTTACCACAATCGAACTGGCAATTCCGCGAAAACCAAACCCTCGCCCACAAAATTTCTAAACTCCACACAAAGCAGCAAAAAAGTTTCACCTCTCCGCGAAGGTTTAGAAACAACCGCGGGACCACACAAAAAAAAAGACGAAGTAAAGGAAGAAAAAAAAAGGCGAGAAGGTCGCGCGTCTCGAGAATATAAGAATCCTGTCAACACATTCAGCCGCGAATAAACACACGAGAAACTAAGTTGACGAGTGTGTGTACGCCAGTCTCTCTCTTCGTCTCCATAGGTCCATATACGCGTATACCTTTTCAAGAACGATAACCAAAACAATCTGAAAAGATGACTCGATCTCGCATTGTGTCCCTCGCGAGAATGAGCGAGTCGAGTTTCAGTCGCTGGCTGCTGCTGCTGCTACTACTACTACTCTTGGGCTCCCTCTGTCTCTCTCTCCCCTCCTTCTCCTACTTACCCTCCTGTCGACGACTCTCTCTCTCTTTCTATATCGCCCATGAGAGAGAGAGAGCGCAAAACTCCGCGTACAAAATGGCCGTCGTCTCTCGAGCAAAGCGGCTTGCCTCTCTCTGCTCTGCTCTCTGTGCAGCAACTCTCTCGGTGGAAAAAAAAAGAAATGTGTGCTGCCGACGCGAGCGCACGCCTCGTTTTGTCCGTGAAAAATTGGTTTTACTTTTGTTCGAGGCGCGTCGGTTGACTGATTAAACACTGTGTGTTGCAGTAAAATATGTTTGCTAAAATTGTTAACGGATTATGGATTCATTAGTAGATTGTATCAAAATTTTATGTTCATGTAGCTTCTGTCTCATTTCTTATACCTTTACCAATGATTCATGTAAAAGTGAATTGTTAATAGCCGACTGTTTGATAATAGTACTTTTCGACATGGATGAAAAAATTGGTTTTTCAGCGCATGGAACGTTTTTCGCCCAAGCGAAGCCAGGGAGAAAAGTCACATGCGCTAAAAATCAACTTACACACCAGCGTCGAACGAGATTTTATCCCATGAGAGCCTAAAAATCATGTCAAAGTTGCGACTTTTACGTTAGTGTGGTGTAAATAGTATTATATCTCCAAACGATTCGTAGCTTATCGCGGTTTTAAAACATGTTTACTAAAGTTTCTTTCCAATATAATTCAATCTTTTTTTTCTGTTTTTGATAGTTAGATTATTATATAGAAATATATATATATCTAAAGAGAAGATATTGCTAATTGAAGAACAAAATAACTAGTCTTCAGCTTACGATTTTTTTACATTGTTTAAAGTGAGCTAATTTAATTCAACTTATTTTATACTAGAGCTTATGAATCGTAAATAAATCTATCTTTATGAGAGAGAGAGAGAGAGAGTTTGAGTTTATTTACTATGACTAAAGACACAAGGTCCTGTATAGCCAATGCAGATTACAATATAGTATAAAAAAATAATAATAATATAATAGTCTTTGGGCTTTTACAATAACTGCCCACGCTAGTAGAAAATTTGAAAAATCAAAATAAAGATACAAGGGAAAAAATAAAAATAATAATACTTAAAACCAAACAACTTAATTATTACAAAATAAATATATATAGAGACGCAGAAAATAGAGAGAGAGAGAGAATATTAATCATTGCAATAAATTCACTATTTTTACTGGATGAATTTTAACCGGATCAAAATGGGTGTTCAGATACTTGATAAAACTTACCGAGAATAGATATACCCCAAATTTTTGCTTAATAATTGTGCAACTTCACCCATCTTTCATTACCAAATTATCACAAGTCGAGCAAAACCCGCACGGACAGAAGAAACCAAGCAACTTGGAGAGCGAGTGTAGCGCACATATCGCGGCTTCCAGCGTTTACCCACAGGCAAACCGACGATGCAACCGCACACGACTCACTCGGTTCGCTGAAAATATGGGTTAAATCTGCGCTCGCGCCATTCGACAAACAAGACACAAAAGAGAAAGAGAGGAAGCAGAAGAAGAAGTCTCGCATATCTCGCCGATATATATATATATATATATAGACGCAGGGGCTTGGCATGGGCAAAGAGAGTCTCCTCTCGTAAAGCGCGCGTCATGACCGCTCGGCCTCGTGTAATTCGATTTCGCCCAGCGGCGGCGGCAACAGCACGTCACGGGAAATCAGCGCGGCGCATTATTCGCCGCGCAACTCCGGGGATTTCCCTCTTCAGGAGGCGAAACGACGGAGAATGGACGTAGACGCCGAAGCGTCGCGACGGCAGGAGAAACACACTCGCTCCGCGTCTGTCTGTCTGTGTGCGCGCGGTGGAGCTCTCGAGTTTATGCCCGCTGCTGCTGGTGGCTCGAGTAATGCGCGGTAACGGCGGCGGCGGCGGCGGCGGCGATATTCTGTTTGTGTGTTATATCTGTGTATATGTATGTATGTATGGGATGAGAGGAAGATTGCCAGGAGAGAGGAAGGAGGACGGAGTGTATTATGGAAAAGTGGTATTCGCGAGCTGCGCGCGGCGGGGGAAAAAATATTTTTACAACCGCGGACGCGGTACGCTAAAGAAAATGGACGCGGCGGCGACGACACCGGGATCCTTACGCTCCGTGGGATTGCCGCGGATATATTATCCGCTCCGCAGATGAGTTCCTGATTCGCTGCAGCCGGTGCGGTGAATGCGGAAATTGTGCTTTCTTTCCAGATATTGCGCGAGACGCGTTGGCTTCGAAAGACACACTTTTTTTCTTTTTTTTACAGCCTTGGAATATTGGATTCGTGGAACGGAATTGTTATGTACTTTTCCAATGTACGCTTAATATTTTCCATTGGAAGATCGTGTAAATAAAGCAGAAGTTCTGCCAGTTTCCTCCAAGGACAAAGTCTCGTCGATTAATCAATTTTTAATAAAAGTCATGCCGATTTTAAAACTTATGATAATGGCAAATTCGAAATGCAGATTCGAAGAACTCCTTAAGACTGTATTTTTTCTCGTCGTATAAACTATATAAGAATCCACGAAAACGCGGTCTCGTATAAAACCGCTCAAAACGCAGTGTACGCTGCCCAATAATTCCGAAATCTTGGCTTTGAACTGATTTTTAAAAAATATCGAGCCCTCCATTTTTTCTCTCCCACCGAGTCCATTACAAACTTTTCCATCCTTTTTACTCTAACCCTCTTTTCGTTCTCGCTCGCACGCACATAGAGAGAGTCTGTCTCTTTCTTGGGCTCTCGTATTTCCTTCCGTGGCCGGGGGGGTCCAAGCGCCGCCGCGAAAGCATATCCAACTTAAGAAAAGGGTAATGGCGCGTAAACCGACTCAAATGACCCGCGAATTCGCCGCTGCTGCTGCTGAGCGCCATGTTTATGTTTAGTGCGGCTGAAGCGACGCTAGCTCGTAAGCTCCGCGCGAATTATAATGGTGCATATCACTGTCCCGACGAGCTTATATACTCCCTTTCTCTCTCTCTCTCTCTCTCTTTCGCTGGAGTTTATGCTAATTCGGTATATTGTTAAGGGCATAGCTGCTCTACAATGGAGGGGAGCGAAAAATTGTCCGTCTTATTTACTTCCGTCCGCGTGCGCGGTTTTATATACATTTAGCTCTGGAGCTCTCTTTTTCCGAAGGATTTTATAACTGCGTGGAACAAATATATCGAGGGTATAATGCGATTGTGGCTTTGAGAACGAGATGTTTATGACTATTTAAATGATTGCGGGCATTGTGTGTTACGTGATTTTTAGAGTTGCGCTGGCTTTTGAGGACCTTGACGAGAGAAAGTTATTTTGTTTCGGGGCAAATTTGTTTAGGGCAGCTTAAATTTGTGTGCATAACGTTGGAATGCTTCGTATCTTGCGAATAGCTTTTTTTCCGTTTGACTTACTCTTAATATATACGATTATAAAAAGTGAAAGAATTTTATCTTTGTATAAGATCTTGGCGTGACAACGCATCTAATGATACTAAGTAGACTATAATTCACTAGCTTGTAACCTATAATTTAAAAATTTATTCGACACAAACCAGTTGTTTGACTGTGATGTAATTGGATATCGGAATGCAACATGAGTAAGCAAATCATTTAATTAACTCATCGGCATTTCGAAAGTTTTAGATAACGCAGCGAAAACCTTTGTTTCTTATATTTCACGCGTACTTTATTAAAATTCTGGGATCAAATATACTTTAATCAACAATTTTAATAACGTGTTTGTACCTTTTGGGAAGCAGCTTTTTAAGTTGTTGCTTGTACAAAAATGATTTATAACCATCGATCTTTTTAATTTTTCAAAAGTCTCAATAAAACTAATTAGAATATAGCCATCCAAACGAGTACATCCATCCCAAAAATCCTGCATACGTAATGATTTTTAATAAAATTTTTCACGCGCACACACCACAACAACGAGCCTAATTTGGAGCCATGCTTTTCTGGAATTCCAAAATTACAGCCTAGGTGTCCTAACTGTATCAACGTGACTAGGAAACATTTTTTCCTTCTTCTACTTTCCCTGAAAAAGACGCATATATAAGGCAAAGGTCTCGAGGGGATGGTACCTGAGACGAGCGCGCGCCAACATGTCGGGAAGCGGTCTTCAGCTCTCACGGTAAACACGCTCTTCTCGTCGTTCGCCGCATGCATCAGCAGCAGACCCTCAAATTACCTGCTGCTCAGCGGACACAAAATAAATATTTTCCTATGCAACAGCGATCGAGAGATTACAATGGGATATTCGCGTGTATTGTATAAGACCCTTCTCAACGAAAAGTCGTATCTTCGGAGTGTCTAAAATCCCGTTGTTCACACGTCTGCGGCTGGCAAATAATTGATTCCGGTGCAGTTAGAATATCCTCGGATAAGACTTGACTTGTCACAATCATCGCGTTACCGAGTAAGTAACCACGATTCCTGTGAGATCCTGAAAAAAAGTTCAAAACAAGCTAATGATTTAACGCCAGCTTATGACGGAAAAATCCGGGGCTGATGCGGGAGGAGCGAGCAAACGGCTCATGGCAACCCGTAATCGGGAGTCATCCGCGAGGGCGCGCGTACAACACAGATGTCGAGGGGGTGGCATCGCGCGCTGGAAATTCGGCGGCCGGCCCATGCGCGCCGACAGAGAGAGATATTGATTTTGTCTTTTGGCGATGGTCTCTCTCTCCTCGCTCTCTCTCTGTCTCTCTCTTTCACCGCGCGCCACTCACACACACACACACACACACACACATACACATATAAATGCGAAGGGCTGTTTCTTCTCTGTCTCTCTCTCTCTCTCTCTGTCTCTTTCTGGTTATACTGCACAGACCAGCAGAAGCAGCGGCTCTTCCTCGCAACGAGATAAAGAGCGGCAAAGGTAGTACGCGTCGCATTAAACACTCAGGAGATTCTCTATATCTGCGTCCGAGCGTTCACTCGTGCTGGTCTTTCTATTATATACGAACGCCGTGTAATACGCGGCCGACGAGTCGCCGGTGCTGCTCATAACGTATATGTGCAACTTGTACGGAAAAGCGTGTGTGGAATAGAGATGTGTATACTTGACAATTGCGCGATTTGCCTCTTTACCGCGCATAACGCAAGGGGAGTTCAGTGTTCTTTGAGTCTTGCATACCTTCGTTGGATTTGTTGTGCGCTCGAGCGCTAGACCCTTGGATTTCTCGTTTTTATTTTTTATTTTATTTAACGGATAGTTCGAATAATTTACGTCTGGTGGGTATAAAATTTCCATGCTGCTAAGGGAAACGTCAATGCTGAGTTAAAAGTATTTTGAAAATGAGAGTTTAGAAACATTTAATTTCACTATACTAGGTTATACGAACGTTGAAATATAGCCTCATTTTTTTTGTCTTGTTCCATTTGGTATTCAGCCAGAATCCACTGTAGAACAAAGTGATAATGCACTCGGACCGAGTTGTATTTTCACTTGCTCAGTAAACCAAAGTAAAATACAGCATATATATTTATCATTAAATTTTAATTATCCGTCCGCATAAAAGTTTATAAGATATATTTACCAATATAAAAACTCGTGAGACGCCGGTATATACAACGTAGAAGAATACAACATCCAAATTATTAATTAGCTCTGCCGCATACCAGTAAAGCATTCCAGGACTTCAATACTAATGAAATCGTTAAAAAAAAATTCACGCCGCGTAAGCTCGCAAAATGGAGCATTCGGAAAAAAGAAAGCCCAAACACGCGTCCGCAAGCGTAAACTCCAAGATGAAAAAAAAAGAAAAAGAAAAAACGTGCTCGCGTGTGTATATAAAGAAACATAAGGGTAAGGTGTATACAGGGGGTAGTAGGTGTACGGGGCGCGTAAAAAAAGAGGGCATATACATCCATCCAGTTGGGGAGTAGTAGGCGCACGAGGCGTAAAACGTTAACGGTCCGCTTCTGCACTCGGCGAGTATACGCTGCGTCAAGCTGCGCGTCTCTAAATTGATTGAGAGACTGAAATCCCGCGCGTTTTTATTATTTTCCAGTTGCCAATCCTATATACGTTTGAGCGTAAAAAACTCTTCCGCTAGCGCAGCTCTCATCTCTCTCCTTTCTTTCTAATTTGCAACGGCGCAGCTGTTTTCCTTTGCTCGTGGACTTTGTCGAGACAAATAAATCTTGCGCTGATCCTTTTTTGGGCTTTCAGTGATACAGACGTCCATTTATTTTGGCGTGAAAAATGTTTATTTATCATTTTTTGGCGAAGACCCGATTTAATAGATGTAAAATGTTGAAGTAATTTGAACTGTAGTCTCCAATTATGATACGATTAATACTTGAAATTCTTTGTACATTAATGCAGTTGATAGATAAGGACCTTATTGTATGTATGCTGATAAAAATATAAGTTAGGGATAGTAACACCTCGCCCAGACTTTACCTAGACTAGCCACACTTTATCCACTCCTTAACCTGGCAGTCCTAGGCCGCATTTTTTCACATTCAGAGTAAGCATAAATAATAATAGCAGAAATTTTCAAAGTTGATTCTCTTTCCCTGTACCAAAACCTTTTAAACACTCTCACACTTACCCAATATTTCTAAACTACCGTCCGAATATCCCTAAAGAGATCTTGCAATACGAGAACGGCAGTAACTCTTCTGACCAATACTTAATTTCGACGCATCTTAACAGAATAATTTCCAAGGCAGTGCCTTTCAGAACCCTTTCGACAGCAATCGCCAGAAAGAAAGTTTCATCGCGTCTCTCTCTCTCTCTCTCTATTTCTCTCTTTCTCTCTTTCACGCTCTGCGTGCTTTCCACGCTCATTCCAAAGCGAACTTTCGAGGCTTGAAAGCGCCGTCGGAGTCGTCAACGGTATATCGAGGAGTTGTGCGCGGATGCACAGGACGCAAAAATAAAGCGAGAGAGGAGGCGAGCACACACACACACATAAATTTCACGAAAACGATTCGTAAATGAAAGGACCACTCACAGAGCTGTCGTTCCGGGGAATCTGCTGCATTGCAGTCGATCGAAGCATTCGCGAAGCCGCTTAGAACACAATTCCCATTCTAACCCCCCCCTCCCCTATTTCTCCCTGTCAAATAGCGAGAGAGAGAGAGAAAGCAAGAGCGTTGGGTCAGAGAGAAGATGAGAATAAAAGCTCGCGCTCGGCTGGCTTTCCGTTACAATCGATGCATGTTCGATTTTTTTTCTGTCTCTTTCGCGTTCACGCTCTTTTTGGCCCCGTCTCGACGCCTCCACGCTGTACCCCGCCAAAGCGTGTGTGTATGTGTTTTCACCCGTTCAATCCGTTATACTCTGATTGTTTATCCGATTCAGGTGTGTACATATGCATATATGTGTGCAGTGTGTGTGTGTGTCATTGCGCGCGTGCGCACTTAAAAGTTTCCGCGTTATTCGTGGACGTTCGATCGAAACGCGTTGCTTTTTTCGTCTTCGAATCCTTTGGGACTCTCTCAAAATTGAGTTTTCGTTGACGAACGTAGCGTTGCGGAAAGCAAAAATCAATTTGTGCAATGTAGGATAGGTTGTATATATACTTAGAATCGTTTGGGTGATTTTGGTTAATCGGTCGAGCAAAAGATACTTTTTGGCCCTGATTTACTAAGCAACGCGGAAGAAAAAAAAGGCTGAAAGTAATCCCACGATATGCTGCACTTGTACCACTTAGCTCCGTTAGCATGTAATCGAATGAAAATCGAATTATCCTACGGGGTGTGTGATTCAGCCAACTTGTCCTATTGTACATCCGCTGTATAAGGAAGCGCTGGGCCAAGCCAAGTCGTGCCAACGCGAATCTGCACTTGGACCTGCCACACTTGCTTCCTAATATCCTCCTCTCTCTCGTTCTATATACGAATGATCATCTCCCCTATTATATAGACGTATATACTATACAGCGGGTAAAGTCGCTAGAGCCATCATCCTATTGTACACAATGGGGTGTATAGCGTGTCCAAGGCTTCTCTCTCTTTCGACTTTTCCCTCATGAATTTTCTATCGCTCGCCTTTACGACTGATTAAATGATGCCTGGGACCTTGGGATGCTGCTACGACGAAGGGGCCGAGTCTTTTTTTCCCTTTCTCGATACACTTGTGTTGGGCGGCTTAGCGCAGCTCAGCAGTGAATGAGCGGTGGACATGTCATGGTTGAAGGGGTAGTTGTCCGTGTGAAACGCTGGTCGGAAATTAGTCGTGGAACATGGATATTGTAATCAGGATAATAGTTTTTAGCTTGACTGGATTTTGTATAAGAGGGACTCGATTCAAGGTTGTTAATTTTAATGATTGTTTATAAATAATAAAGTTAGAGGGATACATTTGTCTGCTTTATATCAATACTTTAACTATATTATTCTTGATATTTATTTAAAATAATGTGTTACGAATATGCAGTAAGAAAATGCACTAGACTTGCGTGTATACGCATAATCATCTTATAAAAGAATAATTCACTTCTTTCTAAAAAAAGGAACAGATAACGGCGTCCTCAAAATTCTGCACCTGCATCAATAACACTGCCGAAGCAACTGATTAAGCCCAAATAGATTCCCACCAGCGTCTCACAAAAAGAAAGACAAATCCTCCAGTTCGATCCAGTATACCCGCTACTCTACTGTCCTTTCAAACCCGACTATATGCAAGGCACTACACACAAAGATCTCCCATTCCCCCCCATCAATTATTTATATCGAACAGCCGTGCATTGACTCGGGACGCTTTTGCACTGCTCTATGTATAATATTACGTGTATGCCTGGGACGTGTGTTCGCAAAGACAGGGCGCAAAAGTAGCCTCTCTCTCTCTCTCTCTCTCCGACTCTATCGATTCTCGCGATGGAATTCGTTTTAATAGCCTTACTTATGTGGGACTGTGCGCGTGCGTGCCATTCGATAATCCACCCTTACATCGTTGGGCCGCGCGGCTGAAAGTGACGACGGAATACATTGAGATAGGAATTTAACTTTGTATAACATCGCGTATTATACGGAAGGCTCGTCGATTCATTCGTACGAGTCAATGAGAAATAAAGCATTATTAACCGCTCCTCGGAGCATCCTCTCTCTCTCTTTCCCAGTGAAAATGTATTCTATTGATTCCTATATCCAGGTATTTATTCCCCTTTTCATTTGTCACGCGATGAGTAATACACACGTTAGAAATTCATCATTCATTCAACTGTATCCAATAGATATGGGAATAATAATAAGATATTGACACGCTCGATTATAACATATATATATGTTCGAGTTAGAACCTGGGGCTTGAAAAAAAGTATCTCGAAACATCGCTTTCGCTTAACCAGCAATAAGTCATCAGGAGCTATATATCCATTGCCTCCCTAAACACACGAGCCTCCCCCACATGGTGCAATACACACAGACGATTAAAAACGTAAAGTGCCGCAGAGGGGATGAGGTAAAGAGTCGTGGCCCGGTACACAACCATTAATCCCGATTATCGTCGAACGCGCGGCCGCCAGCGAAATTAAACGCTATTTTCGCGTGTACGCGCAGGAAAAAAAAAAGCTACATGCACATATACAGTCTCTCTTATCCGTCGGTCTCTCACGCGACGCGAGAACTGTTTTCATCCCGCGCAGCAGCAGCAGCAGCCTCTGAGAGAACTGTTCCGTATATATACCGGGGCGTGGCCAAGACTTCGGCCCATGATTCTCGTTAATTCGGTTAGACGAGATTTATATCTGCCGCTGGCAGAATCACAATTCCCACTGTGTGTGCTCGTCTCTCTCTCTCTCTCTCTCTCTCTCTCGCCCGCACACCCTCAAGGAATATATTCGCATGCAACTCGGACTCTCTCTCTCTCTCCCCTTGTGTGCGCGTGTCTTTCTGTTCGATGATCGTCGCGCGCGCATGTAGGGCCGTGCAGCCGAGGCGAAACGGTTTATTAGAATTTATAAGCGGTTCCCGCTGACAATCGCGGAACGCCCAAATTGCTGGGATGTGCACGCTCGACGTTGCTGGTAGTAGTCGTACGGTCTCGGGCCAACGCCGCCGACGCACGACGCTCGACTGCGCAGGCGTCCGCTATGGGGACTCGGACTTTGTCTGACTTTCTTCCTTTCTTTTTTTTTTCTTTCGCGCTTAACTTGTTTCGCATTAATCTTCGCGGATTTTACACTCCTGCGTTCCGAGCGGTTTTTAATGTTGTTTCCGTTGTGATGATTCATTTGTTGAAAGTGTGCAATTAATCAATCATCGCATTCTCTTAATATTATTTAGTTCAACTGGACGAAGTGATAACAGCACGCAAGCACATATATTCGTCCGAATTTAATCTTTGTACTCGAACAACTCGAAATGATGTATAATAGATGGACGAACAAGTGCGATCCACCGCACCAACACACACGACCAAACTACTGCTCAATAATAATCCCGAATAAATATGCTTCCCTCCGTGTCGCTCGATCCACTGAGTCTGTCCGAGGCCGCGCGAGGGTGGCCTTATTTATTTGCCACCCGTTAGCCCCGCGAGAGAGACAAGAGGCGCTGAGTCTCCGAAGCGCATTATAACGGTCAATTTTTCGGGGGTGAAAATCGTCGAGCTGGAATTCATCGCTTTGTCTGGCGCGCGCGCGCTCGCGTCCTGGGACTAGGCGACTTTCTCAGCCCGAAAATTGCACCGTGCTCGGACGTATATATCACTTATACTTTTTCTCTCGAGCTCATTCCCCCTTGTACGCGCAAAATCAATCCTGCCCTGTGATTTTCATTTTTATCGCGATTAGATGTACAGCTGGGGACTGTTTTTCTGCGACATTTAGCTGCGCGGATTCCTTGCGGGCGATATAACAAAGATATGCGAGTTCAGTTACGCGCACTTGATTATAATAATCGAAGGTACGAATAATGTGCTTTTGATGAATCGAAACTGTTGCGGGATGATGCAGTAAAATCCATATCAAATATAAACGAAAGAATTGCTCGATATAGTTATTTATCGACTTAATGAACACACTACGAATATATATATAATATGTTTCTTTTATTTTATCAAACTATATTGATAAGTTGGATAGCATCGGTATCTACGTCTTTTATAACGCGTTCACCGCACTTTATACCCAAATTCGAGAAAACAACAGCATATAAAGAAAAAAGAAGCCATCGTTATCCTACACAATCCGGGCATTAACAGTCCATCTAATCCCATTGTTTTTCCACGCGCACCGGTCCTAGCAGCAGCAGCTCTCGAGTGAGATCATCACCCGACAAACACGCTGCACATTATTAGCGGACCCTCTTTCGTACCAGTACATATATATATACTGAGCAAGTGGCCTAACGTAATGATGTGCCGACGACGCGTGCCGCGCGCATCACAGCGGGACACTTTCCCCGTTTATCCCCGCGTCTTCGTTCTATCTCTCTCTCTCTCTCTCTCTCTCTCTCTCTCTTGGCGAATTCGCCTATTTGCGAAGGCATCGCCCATAGTCTGAATCTCGTCTGGCGCACACAATGTACGCGAGACGTGTGTGCGTATATAGCATTGGTCGCTGTAAACGATATACTTGGGAATTGGATATACGTGAGGTTTTTTAATGGGATATTGATTGAGTTACCGTTACGAGCTAATATGTCGCTGAGAAATATGATCGTATAATGTTATTAGCGTTAATGAAGTCTACGGTTTTATCTATTGTGGCCTGTGTAAGTGGATTAGGTATATAAACTGTAGATTGCATACGTCGAGATAGCGAGAAAGCAGATACAAATCTTACTGGCAGTCAACATTTTTGTATACAGCAGTGCCATCTCAGAAGAACAATAACCGTATTGGCGAAAAAAAAGACGATAATCGCGCTTAATTATCGTCGCGAAAATACAGAGAATTCGAATAAGCGTCTTAAAAAGAAAAAGAAGAAAAGCTCCATCGATCCAAAGCCCCCTCCACTGATTACTAATTAAAATCGCAGTCGAAAAGTCGTCCAAGAGTCCAGAAAACAGCCGTTAATACGCGCCGACTCTGAAATTATCGCGCGGAAAATTCGCAATCAGCGCGTCGTCGGTATACCTTCATTAGGCGAGTCTCGTGCGAGTTCACCAGCTCTCAGGGATAACAAGCCGGTGCGGCTACACGAGCGTCTTGCCGACGCCATTTATTCGGTGCACGCGTATATATACGCAGCGTAAGTCGAGCGTGGGTATATGCGGCCGTACCGCAGCCACGCTTATATACAGCTTACTTATTTGCGCGGATTAATTGGCTTATGGGGTGTGGGAGAGAGGCTTTAGGGTTTAGACACTATGGCCTGTGGGAATTTAATCAATCGTTGTCGCACGGGATCAAAGACACGATCGGAGCTGCCCTTATTATTGCCTCTGCTGCTGCTGCTGCTGCTGCTGCTGCTGCTGCTGCTGCTGCGTTGGCGAATTAACGCGGCTGATGCGTATCAGGGGTAGGATTTTCATGGGAGACGCGGGGAAAAGTGAGAAATTGGGAAATTATGGGCTTTTTGAGGATTTTGATGTCTAGTGCGAGCTTCGAGTGTGTTGAGTTGAACAAACTTTTTTCAAGAATTGTAAAGAAATCTAATAAAACGATTCAATTTTAGTTTAATTGTTAAAGATTCTTGCACACGTTATACATTTCAATTAGAGTTATAGAAATTAAAATTATAATTGTTCGTTGATTTAAAAACTAAGCATAAAAACTGTATCTCTCGTATAACGCAGTATTTTGTTTCTCTCAGCCCGCGGTATTTTCAATACACTCGAATTAATACATAATTTTTATCGAGAACTAAATTATCGCGATGAGCCGCCCATGGAAATAATATATTTCACTTTTTATCATCATTACTCGTTATTAATATTATTTAACTAGGTCAGACTCGATCTATCGCGGGCACCCGGTGGGACGTTAATTCATTATTTTATACGCGCGCCTTCAATCTCGAATAAAAAGAAAAACCCCCCCAATAATAAAATATCACATTTACGTCATCCGCGACTTTATCCCTTCGCTTATTAATTATATTATTCCGAATTTCTCAAGCTCGTCTCTCCCATCTTTTACAAATCATCCGAGAAGAAACAAATATTTGTCGCGGCGCAAATCTCGATGAGAGCTCAATATCCACTTTAGGTTTTAATTACAATAACGAACTCCTCGTCTTACGAAAGATAAAGGATACAGCATCGGCCACATCGAATAAATAACGATCTCTCTCGTATTCCGCAATTCTTATAATTATCAAAGTATATATCGGGATAAAAATACGCGTGCTAATCGCTACAATCACCGATACGAGTATATATCCGATACACATCGTGCGATATAAAAAAAAAAAGAAATAAAATATCGAGTCTATAGCGAAAAAGAGATACGAGGAAAGAAGAAGGGAAAAAACGAGCGATTGGAATGTACACACGCAACGAGGGGATTGATTCGCGAAGTGATATTATATATGAAAAGGGAAGAAGCCGTCGTGGCGCACAGTGTCTCATTATCGGCCGATCATAAATTAAACTCGCAACGGCAGCTCAGCGGTAATGCGATCTCCGATAATTATCCTCCTTTCGCGACCCCTCTCTCTCTCTCTCATCTCGCGTCCTCGCATACACACTGCATACACACACAGGTTGGACGAATTTCCACTCGAAGCTTTGTGCCGCGGGAAGCGCGAGATCCTTGGAATGCGATGCATATAACAGCAAAAAAGGAGAGAGAGCGAGAGAGAGAAGGGAAGAGGGGTAGGTAGAGAGAAAGAAGGAATCGTAGAGGAGGAGGAGGATGGCTCTCGTTCGAGGGCCCACTCGTCCTGACACCTTATAACGCCTGAGCTCTTGGTTTCAATACACATCCGAGCTGTAGGCTATATATATATGTATATACTTATATACATATATATATATATATATTGAGTCGAGTACCTTCGCCGACGCGCCAATCGAGCAGGTGGCTCTCGCGCCTCTTCCCATCTGCGTGTATACATAGATGCCGAGAGAGAGAGAGAGAGAGAGAGAGGGAGTGCATAATCGAGCCTCCTTTCTCTGTATATCTCTCTTATATTTTTCTTTCCCTTTTTTTTCTCTTCCTTTCTTTCTTTCTTTATATCGAAGCCTCCTTCGTTTGATGGCTTTCACCGTTGTTTATTTGGAGATGTTGCAGGGCTCGAGTTGAATGGTATATTGTAGGAAAAATCGGGATGAAGTGGAGTTTTTGAGATGCTGCCTTTGGGCCTTGATGTTTGATATACGGGGCTTTCATTTTCGAGCGTCTAGTGGTCAATCCGAATGGAAGCAAAGGTTCGCGGAGGATGATTCGATCGGTTCGGTGCGAATCTAAGCTATAGCTAAGTTGGCTCGTTGCGTTGGTCATTTGCGAAATCATACGATCAACGAAACTCAAATATGCATATAATATGGTTTTCAATCGACTACACCCCAACTAAATGGAAAAGAAAACAGCAATGAAAAGCATCGTTCCAGAAAACTGCTGCACGCATCGAAACGACTTATTTAATTAATATCGCTTTATATCTTTCCCCGTTGGCGCGCGCAAAGAAACAATCAGTAATCGCTCCGCTCCTGCACCTACACCCACACAGATATACACACTGCGTGCAGAGAGAGGGAGAGAGAGAGAGGCAAGTTTCATTCCCCTCGCGGATAACGAAGAAACTCGTCATTGTGCCAAACTCTTCGGGACTCCGGTGTATTGGTAATTCACAGGGATTTGCGAATTCCCTCTTCTCTCTCTCTCTCTCTCCCTCTCGTTTCCGCTCTCTACATCTCTCTCTCTCTCTCTCTATTCGCATTGAACGCGAGCGCGCGCGCGGCTCATTCCACGTCTTGCCTCGACTCGCTCCCCCTCGAACCCCAGCATCAGCAGCAGCTTCTTCTCCGCTACTTCTTTCTTCCTTCCTTTTTTTATATTTCCCATTGGCGAAACACTCTCCCTCCCTCTCCCGCCGGTTAGCATTCAAAGTGTCTTTTTCTAATTTCATCCCTACCCCGGGCCCTATAATTCCACCCTCTTCTTTCCCGACTCTCATCGCGTCTCCCTCCTCATTCAAATGTATATCGCTGCTGCTGTGTGTATGTGTGTGCGGGTATAAGGGAAGCTATGCCCGCGCGTCCTCTTGTTTTGGTCCAATAGTCAGTCTCCGGTCTCTCTTACTCGCGGTTCTGATCGATGATACGACGCGCATCAGGCCGAGTCCTACTGCGCATGGGCCGACTAAATATTATACCGGGCATGCCAATAAAGCCCGCCGAACTGTTATATACGCCGAGGGGAGGAAAAAGCGAGAGAGGAAGAGAGTTGAATTGAGAAAAGCCAATAGGAGGAGTTCGGAGGAGCTTGATTTGAACGGATTGGTCCGCTTGAACCTGTACCTATAAATACTGGATAGGAAAGGTTGACCATTCGAATTTATGGAAAAGAAAGACAAAATATTCATTTACTCCTGATTCAAATAACGCTCCAAATGGCGTATATACACAATCGATGGTAAGACATTATCTCCGACTTCCCATCTCACCTGGTTTATACTATCGGAATGATAATTTCCGCCGCAGCGCCGCGTGCAACTCCTCGGCTGTATATATAGAAACGCCTATAACCGCGTTTCCTCCCATCCTAGAGGCGCGTCGCACGAGAAGTAAAGTACACTCCACAGCCGGCGGTATGATCCGGTGCCGCGGCGGAGGCTCGACTTCCGGCTCCGCGGATCACCTTGGAAACGCGATGATCTTTATAATTCAACTTCCACCGAGCTCCTCTCTCTCTCTCTCTCTCTCTCTCTCTCTGTATCTCCCGGGATCTTGGTTAGGACGGAAAATTTCAACGGGCTCACATCCGCGCGGCAATTAAAAGTTTTCGCGGCATCCGTATACGTATACCCGCGACGCGTGTGTGGGACTTTTGTGGGAGAATCGCGCGCGCCCGTAGACTTATTTCGTGCGGCAGGCGACTTTTTTAAGTGAGAAAGTTTACGGATTCTCTGGGCTTTTGTGCGCACGGCCAACGCGTGCGAAAGTATAATTTCAAGTTTCTACTTCGCGATGGGGATGTGGCACTTTTTTTTTTAAAGGTCGCCGGTGAAAATGGGAATTGGAGATAGTATATTTTTAATGTATATCGTCTGCGAGCGATATTAAAAGCAATTTTCTGAATCGCTAATATTTTCGTGTTCGGAATTTAGCAATCTATCGAAGCACGAGGATCTTCGTACTCTATGTGCATTCTAACCAATTGTTATCTATCGATTCTTTTATCAAAAATCATCTCCTCGCTAATTAAGCAAGTTCCCGGTAGCTCACATCTATGCATTCTCCGCTTGCCTACCACAAATAACAAAAAACATAAAATGAAGCGCCCGGAAAATTCCCGGTAACCGTACACGCGCGATTCGCCGCGCGCGGAGAGAAATTTAAAATATATATATATATATCGCACGCGAAATATACGGGTGCATGCACACACGCACATACCTCGTATACAGTGCACAGGACTCGTGCAGTCATTCTACACCCGCGAAAATTAATTATTACCCGCGTGCGCTCGAGCGCTTTTACGCTCGAAAAATAAAACAAGAGAGAGAGAGAGAGAGAGAGAGAGAGAGAGAGGCCGACGAATAAATAATATAACGAAGGAAGAAGGGAAAAAAGGCAGCAGCAGCGGCGGCGGTGGCTCCTCTCTGGGCTCGTTAAAATCTAAGCGAGCGATAATGCCGGGGCGCGCAAGAGAGAGAGAGAAGCTGGCAGGACAAATTGACAGGGCAACGCGCGGCGCCTCTCTCTCTCTCTCTCTCGCTCTCTCGCGCATTCATTCGAATTACGTTCCAATTCTGCCGGTGACTTTAGCATTGTTGCTACAAATTGGTGCACGCCCAGTGCCCGAGGCGTGTCCCCTTCCCCCCTCCACCCCCTCGCCTCCCTACCCCCTCGCGTATGGAATAAGCACTGCTGCGAAAGAGAGAGAGAGAGAGAAAGAACGAGAGAGAGTTGATGCGCTACACACGGCGTTTAAATGACCGACAGTCACGTACGCGTGCCGTTGCTGCTGGTATACGCGCGTTTTGCGCGCGGAACTATATGCGAGGCGCCAACTCCAGGGAGAGGATGGGAATGTGTATCGATAAACTCGGCGCACTAGTCGCGTGTCGAAACCGGCGCGGCGGCGCTCGCGCGAATCGACGGTCCGATTGATTTTCCTCCCCGTGCCAGTCCGCCTGCCCCGTGCTGCTTTTTCATTCCCGCCTTGCTGCTGCTTTTTTATCGCTTGGCTTTTCCGAGAGGTCTTTTGTTTCGTGCTTTTCTTTCTCGGATCGGTCGAGAGGATTCGAACGATGAAATGTTGGAGCAGGATGGTTAAAGATCGTTCATTAGAATTCACAAGAAGCTTAAGCCCGGTGGTAATTCGATCCACACACACGCACACAAGCGACGCGTAAGACACACCGCCACCTTATTCTCGGCTCAACCGTCAAACTCGAGCTTCGAGGTTTTCGAGCGAGAAAAAAAAAAGATATCATTATATTTCTTTTGATACACGGTATAGCGCATTACAGGGCCGCTCGATTCCCAGCTTATAATACACAGAGAGCGAGAGAGAGAGAGAGAGAGAGAGAGAGAGAGAAAGCCCTATTGCAGTGTCGGTGCGTCGGCTCATGGAAGCGATCGTTAAAATTGATACTGCGGGTACGTGACCCGGGCGAGCGGCACGCGACCGCAGAATCTCTCTCTCTCTCTCGCCCTTCCTCTCTCACAATTTCGCGTTAGGTGGTCTCACTTCGGGGGAGGATCATTAGCGAGTATTTTTAACGGCATTCTTAACTACGACCCGCGCGCGCGCGCGCGCAACACGTCATTGGACCGTGTGCGCTAAAGGGAAAATAGGATAACGAAGCCCCCGGACGCATGGCTATATAGTGTGTATGTGTGCAGGAGCCGCTCTTGCCAACCCTAATTGGGTGTATATAATGCTCTCGGACTGCTGGGGGATCTGCTCTATATACCGTTGCGCGCCCGCCGATGCTTTTTTCATGGTTCTTTAATGGTCAGTGCACGGGGGAACGGGAGAGATTTTTTTTTTTGGACCTACGTGCGATCGATGAGCTCGTTTGACTGCTTTTTTGCGTGCAGCGCGTTTAGTCGGATCGAGACTCTTGAACGTTATAATCGATTGATCGATGCCCGACGGAAGCAGCTAATTATTCATTAGTTTTGCTTGATTTTTATTTATTACAAGATAAAAGATTTCCGATTGATAATGCTGTGTTAATTTCATGTCTAATTTCCTTAAGCTTCGAGCTCCGTTTCTAACGTCGGCGGACGTGTGTTGTGTGGTTGCAGGTCTGGTTCCAAAATCGCCGAGCAAAATGGCGCAAGACCGAGAAGTGCTGGGGCAGGAGTACCATAATGGCGGAATACGGCCTGTACGGTGCGATGGTGAGACACTCGCTGCCGCTGCCCGAGACCATACTTAAGAGCGCCAAGGAGAACGAGTCCGTCGCCCCATGGCTACTCGGTAAATTTATTATACACGCTTTTTATAGTCTTTCATTGCAACCCATTACATGTTTATCCCATTGTTTATGCTATGCGTTTATATTCTTTATACATACTTGTTTTATCTTATGATTTTGTTTTGAGATTTTTTGATGGACGAAAGATTTTTTGATGAAGCGTTTTCCTTTTTTATTTCGAAGCTTCTGGCTGTTACGCGCGTTGTACTTGTATCCGTTGTATAGATTTTTCAATAAATGTTTAAGTTTCGTTTTATCCTCTATGTGACTCACTCGAAGTCGAGTGCTTTTGGACTTGCAGTAAATGAGTCACTTGCTAAAATCAGTTTATTCGATCTACAAGCTCTTTAGTAGCATATGCATCTGTGCCTGAATAGACTTATCATGAATGTGTTAAAGATTTTTTTGTTCTAAAAACGGGACTTTTAAGTTTCAGCACCCAAAAATCTTTTTGCAATGCTTGTTTTATTTATACGAATGTCTCGATATTAGTCACAGTTTGTTTTTATTTTCTTAATTGTCCGTCAATGTTCAACAAACTCTACGCTTACACGCAATGGTCTTTGAGGATTTCGATAAAAAAGATAAAACGATTTACCATTAAATCTTAATCAATATCCAAAACAAAAATACAGAACTCTCTAAATTTCTTATAACAAAAAATACCTGCTATAAAGAAAAAAAAAAAGAATCATTACTATACCGTGGCTTGCGGTGGATTTTTGCTTTCTAACAAATCGCAGCCGAGCATGCAAAACAAGTGAAAATCCAGCTACAGAGCAAAGCTACACCCAAAAAAAAGAAAAGAAAAAAAAAGTAGAAAACAGGAAACTTAGAGAGCGAGAGCGAAAGTATACCGGAGACAAATAGTTTTTGCAATCTTGTTTTTGTTTCTCTGTCCGTCTCTATCAGCGCAATCCTCTAAGACAAGCGGCTTTAATCAAGATAACGAAAATAATCGACGCGATCTGATTGACTGTCGTCCCCTAGGGATGCACCGCAAGTCCATCGAGGCGGCGGAACACCTAAAGTCAGGTGGCGAGGACAGCGGCAACGATCACCCGGGCAGCGGCGGCAGTCCCGCCCACCACAATCATCATCATCCGGGCGGCGGCGGGCCCACGAGCTCGGAGAGCGGACAGGAGAGCCAGGACGGCATGGGCCCATCCTCCTCTTCCGGTGAGTCGCCATTGACCAAGCTATACATCATTCCTGGCTCGCTCCGCGGTTCCAATTTTGTGCAGTCACAATTTTGACGCGATGCTCGTAGTTGAATCATTTGTCGAGATATTAATTTCGCTAGGATACAATAATCGGCACACGGTAAATGAAGTATTGAGATCTTGTGGCAAACAGACGATGTCCAGTAAAAGAGGCATAAAATCTCTTTTTCTCCGTCCTTATACGATTTTATTTGATTTTGATAAAAGAAATGTCGAATTAACCTTTACGCTGCGGGGCTGGTCGATATATCGACCAGCAGTCAGATCGGAGACTCTACCTGAGATATCCAGTGACTTTATGTATACATTTTGCACGTTATAAGACGCCGATTAGTACTGAAATTTCCCCGCAGCCTAAAGGTTAACTAAGATACCTATCTATATAAAAGTATTGAAAATTGAAGAAAAGTTGGTGTAATTTAACAAAATTTAGAGGTCGTCATATCCAGCTTAAAATAAATTATACGCGATGATACGTGCTGAAATGATTGACAGTCCGTTGATTTCGATTGATCGCAGGAGTAGTTCAGGATACGGAGCAGCTGAGGAACGAGAGCATCGCCTGTCTGAGGGCGAAAGCCCAGCAGCACCAGCTGCAGTTGAGCCTGCAGCCAGCGAGCGGTACGCCCGGGACAACGTCGTACGCGACGGGACCGCAGACCGGCACGTTGCACGCCTCCGTTTAAAGGTAATTCAATATACATATATACCCTGCGATATATCCGGAATTGATACACATCAAATTATTTATAATGCGCTATCGAGGAATTTCACTTGAGCGATAACTGCGATTTCTCTTAGTACATATAGGATCCACTTTTGTAATATCTCATATTACCTGAGCGAAAAGCGTCATTTTTTAATCCTGGATTTTTCTGACTTTCAGAGTACTCAAGCATCGAGCCCCCCTGCAGGGAAAACGTGACACTTATATTGGAGGTGGCGATCCGGTGCCGCCCAAATGAGAAGATCCCGAATTGTCGCATGCACCGAATCCACACCTGTGTAACCGACACCGAGCTTTTAACAACGATATACAAAGGTCGCGTCTGCATTGGCGCACGTATTGCTCCAGTCCAACAGCTCGAGTCGACGTTTATAATTGGTACACCGGTTCTCATCGAGCAAACAGAAGCCGAAGACGAGAAAACAATAATTTTTCTAAGATCTCACCGTTATAAAGCGTTTCTAAATCCACATTCTCGCCCCGTGGTGAAATTGTATTGGGGTTTTGAGAACTAGAGAGGATCCCCGCGATAGCGTGTTTTTACGCGGCAGCGGATTTTGTTTGGGAAAAGAATCAGCGTGAAAAGTTGATCCTCGCGCCAACGAAGCAAACGAAGAAACGTTGACGAGTGTACATGGACCGCGTAGAATCTTAGAAGCAGCGACATTGTAGGTCTATACGCTTTCTCTCGATGTGAAATCTCAATTCTGGACACACGAGAATTTCTATCGCCTTGCGTTATACATAATTTGCAAGTGTAAAAAAAAAAAGAAAGAATCAACGACGATGAATTCATTTTTAAACAGATACAAAATCCAATCCCTTTCTTCGTTTATCGTGGCAAAACGTTTGCTCGGATCAAAATGTAAATATACGCGAATCGTGTACCCTTTCGAAAAGTGAAATTTCACATCGGGAGAGGTTCTAGAAATATCGGATATGGGTGTGTGCGCAAACGATGCAATATATTTCGATGACAGTGGAGAGAGAGAGCGAGAGAGAGCGAGAGAGAGAGAGAGAGAAATAAAAAGGGGTAATCGAGATAATAATAATAATAATAAAGAAAGATTAAGCAGAAAGAAAACTTCTGATATCTACACGCCAGCAACGAAAGCGAGAAGAGAGAGCACTTGAGCCTACAACACAAAAAGAAGAATGACACGACGCGGTGAGAATCGCCGAAGCTGTCGACAAAAAAAAAGGATATACGATCCGCTATATAATACGTAATCGGGCTATGGAGATAATATAATGACCGCGAATCCCTTTGACGCGTTCCCCTTACTTTTTTTTTCGGGGTGTCTCTTACGCGCGAGAGCTCAAAGAGATTATGAAATTGCTCTCTCGACACTTTTCTTTCTCCAGTGCGACTTTCCTTTCGGCGAACCAGTCGCTGACGATCGTTATGATATTGGTTTTATGGTAATTTCGGCGTAATTAGCGAATTCGAGGTATATCATCGACTAAATTATTGTATAATATAAGTTTAGATCGCTGTAAATTCTGTACATGACAATTGCATTCACTCTATACCCAAAACTAAGCAACGCTGATTCGGCAGATTCTCACGCGGGTCTCATTCTATCGAACGCAACCTATAAACGAGTATACGAAACAAACGTTCGCACAAAACGAACCGCAACTATCAACGAATATCCTTATATTTCATCGATACAAAATACAATGAAGAGAGACAAGAGCATCTGGGCCTTGCGCGCGATAAGTCGCATACACATTAATTCAAATCTATCGTTTCAATGCTGTAGGAATATATTGCGATATTTTAATTGAGGAGTTATACTTATATGGATGGCGCGCAAAGCCTCGCGCGCTCTTTTCTCTCAAAACCGTGAAAAAACGATGATAGCGAGATGAAGGGAGTGAAAGAGAGAAAGAGAGAGAGAGAGTGAGACAGGCAATTACACACATCGAACGATGTCAAAAAGTACCTATTGATTTTATATATAGATACATATATATATATATAATTGAATATAGCGATTTTAACGCAACTGAAGATGTGCGTCGGTCGAGTTGTTGCGGCGACGCGAATTTCCGACGCGCGTTATGATGAAGAATGTATAGACACGAGTCGAAGTGACACATTATATATGAATTAACTAAGAGATATAAATATTATATAAAAAGGTGTGCGAGTGCGAATGTGTGTGTGTGTGTGTGTGTGTGTGAGTGTGTGCGAGCGAACAGAATCGAACGTATAAAATAATAATAAAATAGAGCGAGGTGAGAATTTCGCGCAGAGGAGGTCTTGAAAGAGTGGAGAGAAAAAAAAACGAACGAGAATCTTCCTATAACCCGAAGTACTTAAGGCGCAAGGAAAAAAAAAACTTAACTGTTGTCAAATGTGCAATATATCGACGTAAGTTCTAAACAAGTATGGGCAGTATACTTTTTATTAACCGAGAGTGTAATCTCGCGAGATAAGCATAGGCGAACTCGGTGTGTGCAGAGTCTCGAGTTCCGTCGCGACTTTCATGGTCCTTTCTACCTTTTTTTTATTTTTTTCCTTCGACTCTTTTTTTTTTATAACTTGTGATCGTTTCTTTGTTTTTTTCATCCGGTTATCGAGCAATTTGGGGAAGGCGAGTGTCGAGAGTCTTTGGTGTCTCGATATCTCGTCTACACTGTGTATATAAATATATAAATACGACTATACAAAAATAAAAATACGAATATATGTGGTCGCGTCGCTTCGGGGCGATCGAATTTTCCGTCTCGCGTATTATATTATACGATATTAATTATATGTTTTATATATCCTTTATTGGATTCCTTCCATTGTCGGCGCGCGCGTTATTGCCTAGTTTATTCTTTTTTTGTACATTAATAATGTGATGTTCAGTTTATGTTCGTAATTAGTTCTCTTCTTTTTTTTTTGTTTATTAGACTCGAAAATATTTTATTGGCGAGAGCAAAGAGGTATAAATATTTTATTGAAATTTTTTTTTATATATACCGATTACCTGCGGCTGATCGCGGTACTTACACGACACGTGAACTATCGGTTTTGTATAACGTTTCTTTTCATTGTCTTCAGCTATTGTGTTGTTTTGTTTACTACGGAAAATGTTGTGAACAATTTTCAATGATCTCGTGAGATTTTCCGCAACTCGACGATCGAGGATTGCATTATTATTATTATTTTTAAATGAAAAAGAAAATTATTTAGTCGAGTGGGTTCGATGAGAAGGAGGTACTTATAAACTGAAATGTTTGTTGCTAATTTGCGTTGTTTTTCTTCTTTTTTTCTTTTTACCGACCGAAAGAAGTATAATTTATTTATGCCATTTAACGATAGAAAGAAAAAAAAAACCCACTTCTCGTGTATACTGTAAATGATATAAATGAAAGAAAGACTGCTTTTTTGTCGTTGATGTGTAACGAAAAGTCGAGCGCTTCGATGCGATTACACTCTAGATTATACATTTAATGTAACGCACTATATTTCAAGAGGAATAATTTGAGAAAAAGCGAATTATGCCCCCCCCCCCCCAAGTATCCCAAACAACAAAATAAAAGTGAGTTCTCCCGACGAAACAAAGCAAAACGGACAAAAAAAGGCAAGAAATAAAAAGTAAATGCAAAATAAAGTAAAGATTAAAAAAAATCGACGAAGCTACGAAGTCAGCGAGACACGAAGCTCTGTCATTTTTTGTGAGAAAATAAAAAGAAATGGCCTGTACGATGATGAAGAGAAGAAGTGACATGGGAAAGTGAGTGTGGGGATGTTACGGACTTCGTTTAAAAAGACTTCTTCATTCGTGTCCGGACACCTGCGACGAACCGCATACATAGTAGTCGGCTAGTGTACGTAAATAATAAAGTTTCTGAACAAAAAAAAATAACTGCTTTATTGGTTCGAATATGTTTTCCTCTCCTTAGCGTTTGGCTCCTACAATATTTGAACCTCTTTACATCTCTAGAACTATTAATAGGCTAACATTCGACTTATATAAATCTGTTAAATTATTCTCTAAGCATAAATACCGAAGTATAAGTTTTATTTTACCTTTTCAAGTGACTATTAATTATTACATTTTATAATAAAAAAATCCATATGAAAAGGTAAAATAAAACTTTTATACACTTAGGTATTTATGCTTATAAAGAATAATTTAACAGTTTTATATACAAGTCCATATTTTAAGATTATATTCAATTTTATTTTTTTCCTAGTCTGTATAGTATAATACATAAAATAGAAATTTTAGAATTATTTAGATTATTATTTTCACAGGTTTTAAATAGCACATGCTTTTATAAGAAAATGTTTTGTGAAATTGAAATAATTGAACAGATTCTCGTAGAACAGCGTATCAAAAAAGGCTTGCCTTTTTGATAAATTATGGAGTGACCGTAATTAAATATTTTTAAAACTCAAATTCCAGCCGACAGAATTATTTTGTAATATAAATATTCTTAGTGATGCCTAAACGTATACTTTGTGAAAGTATATATATTTTAAGTTGTAGAAACACCATCAGAAGTGATTGATCTTTTTATTTGTGAATTTAGTATTTAAAAAAACTTTCTAACCATCTTTCTCTCCTATGACACTAATTTTATAATACCAATTATAAAGAAATATGTTAAATATATTTATCAAAAGCCTGAGCATTCGATACCATTGTATAGACAGAAAAAAAATCAATAGGTATGTAAAGTGCACGGGTTCTAAATCTTTCTTAAATATTATTTATTTCATTTACTTTATAATAAAAATCGCAAATAATTTTAAAACGTGATATTAAATATTTGATGCATAAATGACGAGTACATTTTTTTTTATAAATATCGACACAATTACTTAAAAAATGTCATAATTTTTCTGCATTGGAAATTACGTTTACGGTATCACTTACTTGATTGATTGGTGCCATCTAGAGGCGCATTTTAAGATTACTACTAGTACTCAATACTCATTCTTCATTAAATTATGTAAATCTGCATAAAAGAACATAATATGTTCCACAGTTTAGAGTCATAATTAAAATATGTAAATTTTCGTATAAAAATTATTTTAGTAATTTCATAATATACATTTTGTAAGTAATCGTGGTATATATATAGTATTTATGGTAAAATTGTGTACTGTATTACCATAGAGGATCAAAGAAAGTATCAGATTTTTAGTAGCTGTAGATAAAATAGAGTCCGTGTATGCTGTACATATAATTATAATCCTATATAGTAATAATTGTAATACTCATTCTTGGGTAATCAGTGTATGATGAAATACAGTATTTATGTATTTATTTTTTACATTAAGGAGGTTCTATAGTGAATAGAAACAACGCTAAAAATATTATGAAATTTTGTACACAGGTTAAGTTTTACATAAAAAGCACCCATGCCAAGTTTCAGAAGGCTAGGCACCCTTGGAGCAGAGAATTAAATATTTTAATTTTTCACTTTTTAACATGAGCTCTTATGGAAAAATGCATTTTTGTCGTATAAAATTACGTATTACAAAATAATTGATGCTAAGATTGGATCGAAATTTTTTTATGATATAATAATATCTAAGGATTCTGTATTATTAATTTAAAATATACTTTAAAGATAGAATATTCATAAATTGAAAAATAAGAACGTCACCCACATCGATGTATTATTTACTAAATAACCTCCAAAATATTTTCCGTTGAAAATGATCATTACAAACTTTGTGAAAATCTACTTTAGTATCTAATCAATAATATCAAACATGAAATGTTTCAATTTTAAAAAATTCATGACATTTGTCAAAAGAAAAATATGCACAATTTGTTTTGCATTTTTTAAACTCTGCTAACGGTACTTCGAAGTTGTTTAAATACTACATATTTGTACATAGATTCAAAAATGTTGATAATTTCTTTTTGCACGTTTTCATCATCAATTCTTTGAGTAATGATAATTTTAAACTGCACGGAATTAGAGCATAGGCCTCACGTCTCTCTCTGTCTCTGTTTTTCGCGTTCTGACTAGCGTAGTTACTACAGAACCTCCTTAATAAATCTACTACAAGACTTTTTACAAACTCTAGGACAGTCAATAAACATAAAGGCAATTTAGACATTAATGGATATATATATTTTTTTTTCGATATTTTAATTCATACATAATATTAGTGAAGTAGTAGATACGTGATCAGAACTAAATATATATATATACATATACATATAAATATGTATACATATAAACTGCATATTTACAAAAGTACAAAAAGCTTAAATAAAACCTCGACTCCTAAGTATAGGATCTCGTTTATTTCATCTAGACGATCAAATTTTTAAATCAATCATGATTCACGTCTCCACTTCTCATATCTAGAGTTACTCAACACTTTTCTTTCGTCAATAACAGAATTATTTGTATCATAAAGTAATACGAAGTGAGACTTATTGTTACCGGTGAAAATTAAACACTTCTTTTTTCTTTTCTACGTCTAGGCCTTTTGATATATTTCTTCTAGCTGACAGGAACGGGAGTAAACGCGACGCGAATTTTGAATTTTTTTTTGTTTCGTATATTCATACTCTAACATATACGTAAATACATTTAAATTTTCGAATCATCTACAATTTTAGAAAATAATTTATAATTGATGTAATTAAAATTCTCTACGATGATATTTATCAGGATCAAAGTAAGAGGTGACGACTACGCGATTGTTGAATTTTCTTCCTGTTAATGTCTGCTGTGCCTTTTGGCAATCCAAAATACTATTGAATTCAATGAATACCTGAAAATAAAAAAATTTATGTTAATAATGTAATAGGGCTTGTATAAGTTTAATTATATGAATATGGAAAATCATTTTATTTCTCATATCATACGCTGAAGAAGAACGTATACAAACCTTGCCACATCCGGGCACTTCGACACCTTCAATAGGTCGTGGAATTTCGACAGACCTCACCACTCCGTACTTATTCGACTCTTCTTTTATGTCTTCGAGAATATCTTCGTATTCCTCCTCCTCCATGAGATCCTCGGGAGTCACCATGTTCAATAAGCATAATACCTGATAAAAGACAAGAATACGTATTTAATACAAATCCACATTAAAATAAAACAATAACAATTTTCAAATTCGCATTTATTTAGCAAATAATAGGGTTTATAACTGACCTCAGTAGGTGGTCCACTCGTTCCAACCGTAGACATTCCCGGCACCTGAATCTGCACCGGTGCCTGTGCACCAACCATCGGATTCTTAGCGCCGACACTCGCGCGCTGTACAATGAGCTTCTTATCGCCCAGCTGCATACCATTGAGACCCGCGATCGCTTGGTCAGTCACAGACACATCAGCGTACTCGCAGAATGCGTAGCCCTTGGACAAGCCCGTAGCCGAGTCCTTGATGAGATTGAAGGCTCGCAGCGCACCGAAGCTCATCAACAGCTCCTTTACCTGTAGATTACAGAAAGTCCACATTAATTAACAAACTATATGGGGTTCGCAGGTGCGATCATACACCGAGAGAAGAGTTTACTTTTGGCCGAGGGTGTGTGAAAGGCCAAACTCGCAAACTTTGTGCTACACATGGATGTTCTTTGCAATGCGATACAATAAAAGTAGAAGTAGTAACAGCGTTCGCCATATTTTAATGTCTTAGTGCGGTATGTACAGATTTTGAATTCAGTATACAATATTCATACACCCTTGACGAAATATCGACAAGTCAATTAGTCGTTAATAAATGTGTAATTGAATACAGCGAAATCAAACTTGAATTCCATTTGCTCGTTTTTTTTTTTTTTTTTTTTCTTTATGTATGTTATAACTTACTCTCTAAATTTAAAAATGTGAAAACTCGTTCACGTAATAGAAAAATATGTGTATATGCACATTTTTCTGTTACGTGTACGAGTTTTCACATTTTTAAATTTAGAGAGTAAAGACAGTAAAGTTCCTCGAACTGTTGGTATGCGTAACACATTGAATTATCATAGAGAGAACTAAATTTTCCATTTCGCGCATCATAATCGCCGCATCTATTAACCATAAGACTGTATCGGTACATTCTTTTCTCAGTGCAGCTATGTTATCTTACAGCCTTGGACCGTATATGTTATATATACTCAAAACAAAGTAATATGCTCGTAATTCGTAATTTGTCGTTTTTTTCATCTTTTCATTTGTTTGTCCAATTGAGGAATGGTGAGAGAATTCAGTTCAAGTACTTGCCTCGAGGGACTGCGCGAGCCTCTCTCCAGGCAGTGTAGTTTATTGTCATGTTCAGTAGTAGTAGTGGTAAACAAATGCTTTCGATCAGCGCGACCCTAAGCTAAAAAATAGGGGGAGAAAGTGAATACTAAATACTGAAACATCATTTTTTTTTGTTTATCCATTCCCGCGAAACTTTTTTTTTTATAATGTATCATTTTGGCTTTATTTGCTAAATCTTCATCTTTTTTCTCTTCAAAACACTTTGTCTCTCGGTGAATTTACTGAAAACGGAGATCGGTTTTTTTGCATGACTGATTTTCTCATTCGCGTAACCCCTGTGATGCGTGAACATTTTAAGGACAGTCTAGAAGCCTGAAAAATATGTGAGCCTGGAAAAAAATAGCTGCAAAAAGGGAAAAACGATGTCTCTCTCGGCGTTCCTAGAAAATTTTTTGCTTCTCATTCGTATATCTTTTTTTTGGACTTTGCATTTGGAATTTTAAAACCTGAAACATATACCGTCGTGAATCTCTCCCATAGTTTTACCTAAATGAAAAAAAGGATATCGTCGTGTGATATCCAACTCCGGCTAATTCGATCAGCTTTTTTTTGCCTGTAAAACATAACCCCCGTCCCCTCCCCTTTTACCTCGTAATTCGGATCGTACCAATTCCACTTTTTTCCTAAAAAAAATCCTGTAGCTGGTATCTAGGGGAGATCGGGGTAACTCAGAGTTCGTACTTTATCTTTCAAGTTTCCGGAATGTAACGATTATTCGATTCAATAACTCGCAGTTTCTTTTGCAATGGATTTTCGATGAGTGAGCCATGGGTTTTTGAAAATCTTAACGAAAATTTATGCAATGTACATCGTGGTGGGGTAAATTGGACTTGTCCATTACGTAAACAATAATATAAGCCCGAACCCTAATTAATTTGATAATGTATATTTAAATAATTTAAATATAAAATTATTAATTTTATAGTAATATAAAATTTAATAACTAATCACTGGTTATATAATCCAAACGTAACTTGTTATAATTAATGAAGTTAAGTTAAGATATATTCTGCAATTGTAAAATCTATTAACAAAAAAAGCCGTCCAATTTACCCGGATCTCCCCTATATATATCGGGAAAGCTTTAACGCACTTTTGTGCACTGCCGGTCGAATCCACGGTGTGTCTAAAAAAGGCTGCAAAAAAAATATGTTCTTCGTTGCCGATGTGCCGCGTTGCATATCAAAGCTGTAACGTCACTAAGGTCCGAATTCATAGTCGGGACTCAAACGGACTAGTGTCACAGCAGTCTTTGCTGTACCTAAGTGATTTCTTATGGTCGAGATAAAGACAGCTATGACTTACGTCCATGATTTAAATTTCAACTATAAATTCGTACCTAAATCGCTTTCATGGTGTCCGTGATAACTTCGTTATACAATACTTTAGTCAAAAATAAATTATTTCTCAAATTTATCAAATACTTCGCAAATTCACAATCTAAACATGACACATATTACAATCACGTATTACAAAATAATTCAGAAGAAAATCATTTTTTAGATGTTGAATTAAAGAAAAAAAAAATTAGAACATGCAAATATTTTGATAAATTTCACCAATCTTTAAAAGAACACCATGAATAACGTTCCTAGCAACTACCTAATCTGTATTTTGTTATCCCTGATCTGAGAAACGCGATTCAATACAAAATAATGGAAATCTAAATACGGCTTGATCCCTATTCTAAGCTGAACAATGCCCTATTCGACGCTGAAACCTGCTGAAAACTCATACATACCTCGACGAACATTGAGCTTTAACACCTTCATCGATGTAAATCAGTGAGCTAAATTTCTAAAAACTGTTTTTTTTGCAAATATTTTAAGCTCTGGAAAATTGACTGAATATTGTGATGGGAGATTCAATGATCACTACCGCACTAGAACTTTCTACATCAAAAGAATGCATTATTTCAATCTTTGACGAGATTTTACTTTCATTGCTTTAAAAATGCATTTTTAAGGCAATGAAAAAAAAGATCAAAGAATGGGAATTGCATTTAAGGATGTGCGATATACAAGTGATGGGAAAACTACATTGAATACATACCTGTTCTTCGTTCAAGTAGTTTGGCAATCCTCCAATGAAGATCTTGTGGGGTGAATCTAAAAGAGAAAATTATTAGTACTTTTAGTAATTAAGTCGTGATATATTTAAGGTACTAAGAAAATCTGAATAAACATTTTATAGAACGAATAAAATTCTAAATATAAAAGTAATAGAGGTAGAAAATACAATTAATCTAATTTTTACCAGGATCATTCATTCCAGGAGTGTCTGTCATTCCTGGCATCGGCTGATAATCATGAGGTCTTCTGATTTTCAAACTCTGCCCTTTGAAATTAATGCCATCAAAGGCCATTCCCTGTGTTGTTTCATCTATCGACCGGAACTAAACAGAATAAATACAATTATACAAATGTTGGATTCAAAATAACTTCACAAAAAGAAAAAAAGAAAATTTACCTCTAAGAAAGCGAAATTCTTATCAAGATTAATTTGACATGCTAAAACGGGATTACCCGCTGCTTGAGCTAAGCCGGAAAGATGCATTTGTTGATTAAAGAATTCCATCATTTCCTCTTCTGTAACTCCAAACGGAATATTTCCAACGTACAACCTCCTTGCTTGCCTTGTGATTGTACTGCCTACAACAGGTACTGCAGCTTGTGGTGTGTCAGCTATAATATTTACAGGAATCTGACCGGCGGCCTGCATTGCTTTATACTAAAATAATTCAAATAAGAGTAAATTAATAATTATAATTTTAATTCCACTTGAAAGATATCTCTTAAAATAATATGTGTATTTTGTTAATAACAATTTTTTAGTAAAAATGACGCACCTGTATAGGAGTAATGTGTTCAAATTCTGGTGGTGGCACATCCCAATAAAGAGATGGCTTTCGCCTCCGTATATTGCGATTCCTTTTTGGTGAACCCCCTCCCCTCTTGTTGTCTCGTCGATCTCTGCTTCGTGATCTTGAGCGTTTCCTTCGCTCCTTACTTTTTGATCTGTGTCTCCTGTCTCTGTCCCCTCTTTCCCCCCTATCTCTGTCCATCTCTCTGTCTTTATCCCTTCCTCTATCTTTGTCTCCACGGTCTCCACGGTCTCCTCGGTCACGATCTCCTCGGTCACGGTCTCCTCGTTCACGTTCTGAAAGAAAAAAAATTACATGAGTATAAGTATAATGGTGTTAATACAAAAAACTAAATTATTGTCCTTTGATAATGTGATCAAATGGTTTAAAAAGGGACTTAATTAATTCATAACTAATGACTATCGTAAATAAATATGAAACAAAAACAGCTCAAGATAATGAACATTCAAAAAACATACACCAATCAAACATGAAACATTCCCGGTAGACATGTTAATTCTAGTCAATTTTTATCTATTTTTAAAGTTTATTGTATTTTCACTATTAACTCTTGTTTTAGAACTTATATAAAATTACAACCTGTATATCTACAAAATCTAAATAAAGATTGATCAATATAATGCATTACTTATACTAAATATTTAACCTATAATAATGAGCACCAAATACTATCCACTTGCTTAACACTAACCAGCAGAATTCAATTTTCTACCAGGGAACCATATACATTTAAGATTCAAACACAGTGAGATATCGAATTACTTGTTTTCTACTTTTTCGTTAAGTAAAAGAATCAATTTCTTAACAGGATGCCACGAATACTCAATGTATCTCAAGGTAAATGATTAGGCTGAAATCACATGAGTCTACGACGCTTACCTCTCTCTCGCTCTCACGGACTAAAAGGAAGCCGCATATGCACATAGCACAGGTAGCGTCCATGCGATTTTAGCTTAATAATACATAAACAGCACACGCTCGTGGCCATTATAATTAAGACTCGAGTTTCCCTCGCTACTCGTGGCGAAAAGAAACGAAACCGAATACGGGCAGAGACGCGAAATGGTCGTCCTAAAATTGAGATTCGTAAACTACTTACCACCATTGAAGTCTTCGCCCATTTTTGTCTTCTTCTAGAGCTTGTAACGCTCTGTGGTTCGAAACGCACGTAACCTTGTAAATCGAGATTTAAATAAATAGCAGTTTTCTAGCAAGCAAATAAAAACTCAGCGATCCCCGCCGCACATGAATACACGTCGATACGACGACCTGGCGATGCACGCACTAGAAAACGGCGGTTTTTGGGACGTCCAGACTGACCGGAGTCACCACGGCAGCCATTTACACACAGGAAACGAAAGCGCAGAGCGTACAGGGCTGTTAGGGCCTCGCACCGCCCTGAACATAGCAACGGGTGAACGAGCGGAAACCCAATGCATGGAAACTGCCCTTAAGGGGTTTCTACATTAATGTCAAGTCTGCGTTTCGCCCAAACGCATACTACTAATAATCCTACGACGCAATTAGCTTAATGAAGGAATGCGCTGTAATTAATGTACTAATTAAACCCATAATACATTGGTAGTTAGCTATAATTATCTACTACCCAAGGATACCAATTAGGCAGCGATAATAAATCTCCCAATAACCCAAAATATTAAACGTCGTAAAACGTTGCCCATTTAGCATTTATAAGATGCCACAATATTAATAATCCTTTACTGGGATCATAAAAGAGCTGGAATAGGACATGATAATTGCCGGTAGCTACCACTAAAATTAGTTTAAACCCATGTATCATTAATGATAAAATGATGGTATTTAAGCTATTGTAAGCAGGATAAATCTAAATCGACCGATAAGGAATCATTAACGAAATGATTTATTTGATGAAAAACAATAAATAATCTATTGCCTTATTAAAGAAAAGTAATTAATTAACGATTAATTATTGCATTCATAAAACAACAAATCAAAGATAAAAAAAAAGGGAATTGTTTAAAGAGATAACATCATTAATTAGCAACAATTAACAATAATAACTTCATTTCCTGGGATTACTCGAGTCATAAATAATTAATTAATCAGTAAACAACAATTGAATTCATAAATAATTAATTGAATATTAATTATTGTTAATCATATGACGTAGTATATCTATATATGATACTGCGCAGTTGGAAATAGAATGTTCTAGAACAAACCGTTATGGAATTCTGCGAATTGAGGGGCGACGCCAAGAACCAATAGCAAGACGGCATTTCTTCTCCAAGGGGGGAAGACAAACCACCCCTCCATCCGATGTCCTACAACTGCCAGAAAGAGACTAGGAGGAATGACCAAGCCACGCCTACAAGCAAATACGAACGGAGGGGACCAATCATCAACTTCCACGTCGACAGTGAGGATGCTCACCAGATGGCGCACGACAACCTTTTAACGGACTTTTCACTCGCGCTCTGGGTATATAAGGAAGCCGATTTCCAGCATCAGCATAACTCCACGCTACATGCTTAAGCGCCCCCCTCGCCCCCTTTTTCGTGGCGAGAGGGCCACCGTACCCACCGCAGCCTCACCCCTTTTCTACACCCTTTCCTTCTCTACAATTTCTTCATTTTCGGGGACTATAACCTTAAGGTTGGTTACCCAAACGGGGAGGGGTTTTTAGC
>UELU01139208.1:0-83888 GCA_900490025.1 Megastigmus dorsalis | reverse complement strand
CCCCCCCTCACCCACGGTGCCAAAGGATCGTACATCATGGTCATTAAACTAACCCTTATCTCGCTCGCCATTTTTTCATATATATACGGTAATCAAAAAAGCGAAAAAGTACTGGAAAATCAACGGTTATAGCTTCCAACAAATAGAAAGTTAATAAATTTTATATTATTCCAGCGTTACTAGACCGAATTCGAGCCAACTTGCCTACCTGCATCAATATTCAAGTCTAGTCATTATGAGCGGAAATCCATCTCCTGTAGCCAAGAGCTGTACGAGGAACATAAACAACGTGCTCTTAGAAGAACTCTCCATCATTTTAGAATATTCGCTAAATAGCCGCAATGTGGAAACGATTTGTCGGCTACTCATCAACTCCACGACTGAATTATCGCCACGTGTACGCGGGCTCTGCAGTCGTGCTCTGCGCGCAGCTGTAATTCAGTGCAATACTAGGCAAGTGCGCATACTGTTGACGAGATGTCCCGATGTCAACTTAGGCCCGGATTACAATCTGCGATCGCCATTGTGGAACGCTGCCCTTCACGACTACTTCGAGATAGCGGACATGCTGGTACGCGCGGGTGCCGACGTCAACGAGTGTCTGGGCCCGCACTGGATCCACGACCGGCGCTCAAGCTTTCTCCACATGCTGACCACTTCGTGGAACTACAGCTACAGCGAGCATTTGTTCGACTTGATGATCAGGTATGGGGCAAACGTCAACGCCGTGGACTCCAAGGGCAACAGCGTGATTCATTATGCGGCGACCTTCGGCAAAGTCAACTTGGTGCAACGACTAATTATGGCGCGGGTGAAGGTGAACGTGTGCAATCTAAATGGCGAGACGGTGCTACACTCCGCGGCACAGAGCAGGGGTGCCGATAAAATGGTGAGTATGCTGATCAGATACGGGGCGAACGTTGATGCAGTTGACCATCGAAAAATGAATGCGCTGCACTACCTGGCGAGAGCCAATCGTGATAGCGCTGCCGCGGCCAGGCAGCTCGTGGAGTTTGGAATACTGGTTGATGCCAAGGAGACATCTCACAATTACACGCCCTTGCATTACGCCGTTATGAGCGGCAAGGAAGAGTTGGTAAGTGAGCTTAACGTGTTTGGTCTTTGCTTAAACTGATGAGGCCGTTTAGGTTTTTTATTCAAACACGCGCACTGTAGCTTCCTTTATAAGTACAACAGGAGTAAAATATTCTTTTTAACAACTAATCGAGATGCCTGAGCTGAAGTGTATTTTTGTTTATCTCTTAATGGTGTCGTTTAGATGCGGGAAAAATAAATTTGATTTTTAAGTAAAAGAGGGAAGGAACGTCGTCTCGCCGTCTTCTCCTTCGGGCTTTGTGAAATTGTCCCTATTAGCAATAATCAAAATTTACTTGATGTTCAGAGCGTTGAGCCGCAGAGTCCATGATTAACCAAATCAGTTTTTCTATTTTCTCTTTAAGATCTGTTTTTTCGTTTTATGGTAAAGCCATTTTTTAAACATCTCAAATCGTCATTTAAAAATATAGGAAGAGTATACTTTTCTATTAAGTTAAGAATAAGCTACAAAAATATTGTGCAACTTTTATAAAAAAAAAGCAATTATTGTAAATACCTAGAAATATTTTCATTATCAGAGCGCGTAAAAGACTATAATTTTATTGGTTTAACCTCTACATCTTTTTTTCAGGTGTCCATTCTTATAGAAGCAGGCGCTGACATAAACGGGAAATCAAAGACAGGTGTTTTCCCTCTATATCTTGCAGCCAAATTAAAAACACCTAAGATAATTAGATTGTTTTTAAGACATAAGGTGAACCTTCACGCCAAAAATGATAAAGGGCGAACAGCATTGCACGCCGCTTGCAGCAGCGTACAACCAGGTAATATTGAAGAATTGTTAAGATTTGGAGCAGATACAAATATAAAGGATAACGAGGGTAATACCCCTTTTTCTTTAATACAATTTACGAATTTAAATGTGGCTGTGCAGACTATGTTAAGACATTTTGCTATGTTTGGATCGTCAAATATTTTAAAAGAAGACTTGGAGATTATAAATAAATATCTAGAAGTAAAATTGTTTTACAAAACTTGTTTAGTCGAGGTAAATAGATTGGAGGAAATAACATTTTTTAACGGTATCTCGCCCATTTTTATATTTGAGAAGAATGAGCACGCAATTGTTTCTCTTTTGAGAAATTCAGATTTTGTAGAATCACTCAAAAAATGCCTTCTAGAAAATTTGTTTCCTATTTATGGTGCTGAAATTGATCGTAGATTACAAAAGATGTGGAGAAGGAAAAAGTTACTAGTAGATAAAGAAATGCGCTTGGAAAAAATTTTTTATGAACATTTTCCTGACGTTGTTATAAGATTAATTGCTCGTATGCTGAACGATGAAGATTTGGCTGACTTCGAGAACTTTATTTTAAGATAATATAAAATTTATTATGTATATGTACAAATTTTAGAGATAGTTTACAACTAAACTTACGACTAATCTGTATAAATATAAAGACAAATTTGATTACATATTTGTACTTATTAATAATATATTTTTAAGTGGGACTTCCGGTTGAAACGCTAAGCGGGTGGGATTATAAGCAGAAAGGCTCGAGGAAAATCTTGTTATAAAGTGAGAGAACAAGTGATAATAATAGGGGACTTAAATGCAAGAATAGGGGAGAAGAGTAGGATGTAGGATAAAAAATGGCGAATCGAGAGGCGATTGGCCAGGGAACTTTATGTAGGGGAGGGAGGACATACGGTTCTCGATCTTGTAATGGAAGGAGAAAGCTCAGGGAAAGGCTTAAGGGAGTTCTCTCCATAATTGAATTGATGATGTTAATGACTTAAAAAGTTTTATCTAGCAAGGTAAATGAAGAAGCTTTAGTTAAAATTTCGAAAGGCTAGGGCACCCCAAAGTCGAGAACTATATATTTTTGTTATTGCTTTTTTAACACGTAGCCTTATGGAAAAGATTCTCTTTTTTCCGATTGTAAATTAATTGATGATGACAGCTTTACGATTTTTTTTTATAGTAATAGAAATTTTTTTTTTAATTTTTAGCAATTTTCTAACGTACCATAGGGTAACTGTGAAATAAGAGGGAGTAGATATTTCATGTAAAATCTCATTTGCCTATCCTCAAAACGGACGGGAAATTCTTGTGAAGGAAATATGGGAAGCAGCGGAAAAATTAAAATTAATTAAAAAAAAAAGACATGGATAAGAATGGTCTATAGAAAGGAATGAGGAAATAAAAGAGCAAAAGAAAAAGATTTGGAAACCCTTGCAAAAGGGCGAGATAAATAAAGAATGGGTAAAAGAGGTAGAAATGGGGTTTACAAGGCAGTGAAGGAAAGATAAAAAGAAAACTCATAAATATATTAAAAGAAGAACCTGTAGGGGAGATATGCTACTATAGCAGAGTTCGAAAAAATGGCAAGGTCGAGATCGAATGAAAAAGGGAAAGATGAAATTTAGCGATAAAAATAAAATAAAATAATAACTATAAGAAACAAACCAAAGCAATGTGATATGTAACAATAAGTAATTTATTGGTGATGTAACGTAGAATAGGGATTACTATGTAAAGAAGTTAGAAATGTAAAAAGATTATATAAATCTGTACATAGCAATAAATTGATAAATAAAAAAATATATATTTTTAAGTAATTATTGTTTTTATTTATGTTAAATTTTATGAGCGACTTTTATACAAAAATTCCTTTTATTATTTTATAAGTCTATGCACGATATATATACATATATATGATTTTGAAAATTATAATAACTTACAGTAACTTAAAAATAAATACGATCAAAATACAATTAAATGTTATTTAAATTTTATTGTATTGTTTCTCACCCTTTTCTCCGATTTTTTCGCACTTCAGACATACTTAGCATTTAAATCCTCTTGAAATTAAGCATCATTAAACTGTCACTTATACAATTCATCGCTTGAATTTCGGAAGGCAATAATAATTTAATTTCTCACCCTTAGCATGAAAAGTGTAACGTACTTCAACGTAAGGTTTTTAAACAAGGTTGTAGAGATAAACAAAGAGGTTCAACCTCTCGTTCCGAAAATGCTCTAACGGTATACCGCGCTATACTTTTAATAAGTGCGACTTGTAATAACAGGTTTTGAGAAAATTAGGATGGAAAAACAGTCTCTTTAAGCTTAGTACTTTTTAAGATTGAAGGCCTTTATAATAGATACTTATACTCTATTTTTATTAATTCAAAAAATCTATTTTTATTTATTAGCTTTTATATGTATCAACATACAGAAGTATTTTCCACTAAATCGAGATTTATTACAAACTAGAAATATTTTTAGTCCCACGACCTAAAATTTCATTTTCATTCTCGTAAGTCGATGTACTGTTTCATTGTCGACTTACGAGCGCGGTGAATTAAAAAAAGCAATTCTGCAGAGAAAAGGTTTGATTGCGAATTATTTATGAGAAAACTGTAATATAAGTACTTTATCATATAAGAAGTAACAGAAACAAAAGCCATTTGTTACAAAAAATTTGTTTACGATGGCTCTGTTTTTGGAAAGCATACCTTCAATAACATGGTTAACAATTTTTAACATCATTTAAGCCCGCGCAGATCTAATTTAGATCATAACATAAATGGGCAGGGAGGGGGACGAGTGTTCGTGTGACAGATAATGCCTCATATATGATTTTGATATCGATTTTTAGTGAAATCTAGTTTTGTATACGAGCTGCTGCGGGCATTTTTAGGTGCACACGATTCATAAACACGTTACCATGACTGAATAATAGTTTTATGATTTATAAACTTTAGACAGTGTTTCAAATCAGATTTCAAAATAGTAAACAATGACAGTTAATACGTTGGATTTAATGATTTATTCGTAGGACGGACTTTTTATGGGTGAATGTAAAACATACTTTAATAAGCCCCTTTTTATTTGTTATAAATTATAAAGTCAATTTCATATACATTTAGGTATAAATTATACCGACTATAAACATAAAAGTATTTGAATGAGTATGATAAATTATATGCGGAAGGTGTTAACTTTTTCGAAAACTGTATCACTCGAAAATAAATTTGAATACTTATAAGGCGGAGATAAGCTGTTTTCATTAATTTTATCTAAATGTAACATAAATTATCGTCGCCTGTGCTTTCACATTCCAATGTACCATATTGAAATACCGTAACTTTCGGTATGCTCATGGCGATAGAAACTATAGCACAAATTATACAATAGAAACTTCGATAACATTATATTATTAAATTATGTATAATAAAAACCCGAATGGGGGTATATCTCTATCTAAGTATAGGCAGATTTTATCGACTCGATTTACATATTAACCGTTCCTGAACTTTGGAATATTTAAGAGGTTTATTGAAAATCTTTATTTCGCGTGGACTTGAGATTGAACAGCTTAATATTCCTGTTTAAGTAAAGACTTTGAACAAAGTATTGAAAAGTGTGATTTATGGATGCAATAAAGTGTGGAATTTTACACGGTGTAATAATTATCATAATACGATCAAACAAATGCTTAAATTTAGAGAAAATCTATTTTAGAAAACGACATAATATAGATATAGTAATTTGCGTCAAGAAAAATCTGGTTCACTGTCTCTTTTCTAAATCGGATTATCGAAAAATTCATTTGACGTTGATTATATAAATCAGTTGCTAATACAAAGGTGACACAGCACGGTTTCACATCCGTTGATTCTAACATTCTTTGATCAGATTAGATATTCAATGATCTCGCATAGTGTTAAGAAATCCGATAGGATTGACTCGTCACGCGAATTGGATAATGCGAGGAGCTGATACAGATCCATAATATATATGAATATTCATTATGTCAAGGATAACGCGTTTTTCAAAATGTCAATAAAAAATATCACGAGCTTAAACATTTCTACTTTATCAAAATAGAACTGCGCTTAAGTTTCGCTACTGCCAACTTGGAATCCCATCGAATCATTAAAATAATACGAGATCCAATTAGCCAAGTCAACGGGATCCACGTTAATTTGACACAAAGGAAAAATAAAGGAACAATCACTATCAAACTCCATCTCGAACAAAAGCGAACGGAACAGTACAAACCCACCGTTAAGCACAATCGCACCCGACGTTAATTATCAAATGAAGATCTCCACGCATCGACTAATGCATCCCACAAGCTGGCATCGCCCTAGGAGGTGTTAGACACGCGAGAAATTGAATTGAATCGTCACTCTCTCTCGCTCCAATCCTCCGATAGAAGCAGCAGCAACAGAATGGAACATTCGAGCCGACATCAAAGTCAAAACATTAGATCCCGACATTTCGAAAGGCCCATTCAGGTAGCCGCACGTACAGCTCCCATCGTACTTATATACACGTATATATACCTATAGCCATATACATATAACCTGTCAGCCCTGACATTGACGCAGGCTCGTTTTATAATATCGTTCGCGTGTGCGCGAAAGGGAAAACGACCTTGAGGAGAAAAATCGCTTTTATAGATCGGACAACTTTCCTCTTCTGTTTCTCGATACATATATACACGTGGACAGAGCACAAACACCGCGCCTACCCTCGTAAAAACGGGAATGCAGACGCGTATAACGCACGCGCGCGGCTATTTTCCACGCGAGAGTGCGGCGCGACGAGAGAAATTTCAATACCTATATATACGAAAGCAGCAAAGAGAGCACAAGGAGAGCGAGATCCTCCAAAGTTTATGGACTGCACTCGCGAGTCGTTGGATATATAATATATATCGAGCGATCGTAAGGATAATATACGGTTAACGGATATACATGCGATTTGGCGCGGTTTGGTTTCGCTGCGTTTATACGAGCGCGCGGTGAACGAAATCGGGTGAATTCGCGTTGTCGCAACAGTTGTGATTCGAGCGATACCGCGGATGATAGGGCGATAAAAACGATTGGCAAAGTGACACGAGAAAGTATAGCTTATTTTTCCTTTTTTTTTTCACAAACAGGTGGTGTACGCAGAGATTAACCGTATGTGGTCAAGCAATTGCAAAGTGTATCGTGAAATCTCTATGTTGTTCACATCAAAATATATATATACGTATATCGATTTCTAGTAGAATCGTTAATAAAGTATACCATTGATCATTTCTAACAGATATACGGTATCGAGTATAGGCGCTCGAGAGCGGCCAAATAAGATAAATCAAGTAACAAACCGCTCAATCTAAACAAAACCTATAGGGGGAAAGACTCGCTCGAATATATACGCATTCGTTTCAATCTGCGCACTCTGCCAAGACACACATACATCATCCCGACAGTCTCGTGTTTCAAGTGAACTCGCCAAGACCATTTCTCAAACTGCACCATAATTTCAAATTACACCAGACTGATCCATCAAGTTCACCTCGTTTCCCGGCCGCGCGCGTTATTGCGATCCGCCAAAAAATTAATCCCATCCTCTCTCTCTCTCTCTCTCTCTCTTTCTTTCTCTCGTGGCTCAACGAGAAAGCACGCAATATATCTCCTGCAGACGAAATACCTAGCGAACAATATAAACTGCATCCACAGCCAGGCTATAATACACGCGCGCAGAAAGTCGCCGTCGCGGATTCCGTTATATTCCGTTACAGCAGTTCGCAATGTACAGTGTTCACCTGCGAAATGTGTGCGGTGTGTATAATATAGCTTTCCTCTAACGCGTATCTCTCTGTGTCTCTGTCTCTCTTTTATACGAGGAGACCGAGACACGAGTGGCGGACACTCAATGCGCACACGACGACGCTTATCGCCGGCCGATCTCCATATACATGTGCGCCCACGTAAAAATGAGGCTCGCGTGTATGTGCCTGTGTGCGAGCGTTACATCAATCGGTCACTTATCACTTTCACTAGCGGCTCGTGTTCTCCGCTGTATTCGTACCGTTACCTTATGCTGGATTTGTCTTTGTGTCTTCGTTATTTTTCTGGGATTGCGAGATATTTGCGATTGTATGCGTGTGCATGTGTGTATGTGTGTGTGTATCCGGTTGTTTGGCGGATCGATGGTATTTCCATTGGCGAGATTTTGCTTTTGATGTATAATAGCGTTGGCGAGAGGACGAATGAATGGATGGCTTTGAAGAAAGGTTCTTCGGGTGGTCGAAGATGTCAAAGTTTACGAATCTCAACGATGCAGCTATTTCTATTCAAATTTTCAAACCGTTATTTATGTTTTTGGCTCTTGAACAATCGACCAAATGACCATCTAATTATACTTTAATTCGCGCTACAAAGATCAAAGAAAAATGAAGCATTTGAACAATTCGCCCGATGCGATCTGCCAGTTTTCCCCTCGCCGCAAAAGGAAAAAAGAAGGATCGGCTCGACTCAAAGCATTCGGGGAATGCAAAGGAAAAGAAGAGTATTATAAGCTTTGTACGTCGAAGTGAAAAGCTGTATGTAATCCATAGCAGCGTTTAGCGTAATGACAAGGAATGAGGATGAAAGTTGCGGATCTCGCGGCGGACTTCTTTACGAGCTATACATACAACGCACAGGAGATGGGGTTCAGCTCCATCGAGAAATTCAAAACTACCGCGCGCACCGAGAGCCTGGCGATTAATTAAAATTTATAGTTGTTACTTCTAATGAAGCGCGCTGATTTATATCGACGGCTGGGCCATTTGGAAATTCTAATGTGCAGAAGGTAGTTTGCGAGGTCAAGCCGGTTCGGATATATCGAATCGATATTTATTCGACGAAGCTTTGGTATTTAATCAAGATTTTTATTACTCGTGATGGTTATCTTTAAACGGAATCAAATTCAAGTTTAGTAAGTTTTAACGTTTGATTGCGAGACGTACAATTACAGATGCGACCTAACGAGATGTATAAAACTAACTTTTACGCGTATAAATCTAAGAAATTAGCATCTTCTTCCTGTACAAAAATCGGCGTCGCATTAATACCGATTAGAATAAATCGGTGAAATTCGTTAAGTACAGTAGTCAGAAAAGAACGATCAATATCAATCTACCAAGACAATAAATCTCCGTGAATCAGGTGCAGTATATAGTAGTCCATGGTTAAATCGGTATTAGAAGACAATTAAAATAACACAGACCTTGCACAGGAAAATCCCCTCGTCATTGTATATACACATCTAATAACTTTCTACTCGGTGTAACTAAGCCTTGGAGTATTATAAGCGCATCTATACACTCGTTATATCAATATAATGCTAGCAAGCGTCAAGACTAAAGCTGACGCTTTTATTAATTGCGCAATATACTCACACGTAGCGCGTACATATACATATTCAGCTGACTCATGCCGGAGGATTTCACCCGTTCGCCAAAAAGTGCTCAAATATTATTAATACATGCACTGTATATTATAGGTACACGCGTTGATCGACATCGATCCCGACGCAAAATTGCCGCTCGCGATCGCACGCGCAAAAGTTGCCCAGACTGCACATCGCGAAAGTTATGGTGTAAGGATGCTGCTGTGGCGGTGCGCGCATGAGAGAGTTCCGGATTGGCATCGATTTGCTCCTCTCTCTCTCTCTTTTTCTCTCGAACCTTTCACTGGTGCAAGCGTCGAAGTTCCACTTGCGTCTCCGAGCCGTGCGGTATAATCCGTAAACAAACAAACAAAGCGGCTGCAGAACTTTTGACATTCTCTCTCTCTCTCTCTCTCTGCTCTCGGTTATCCGCCGCTTCTATCACTCTTACTCTCTTTCTTCGCCGCGCGCGCACGGGCTCCTCTTCTACAATACCCGTTTCTCGTTTCACTTTCCCTCTCTTCGACCTTCTTTTCTTTTACACCAACCCTCATTGTATATAGAGCTTGTCTCGAAGCCGAAAGAATCGGTTTATTTAGTGCGGATTCGGATCTTTCGACAAGACTATAGCTCCGTCAAAAATGTACAATTTTCATTCGCAAGCTTACGCAACTGCGCGGTATACGCTCAAACCAAAAAAAAAATAACAGCTCTCTGAAAAGGCAACGAAGAAGAGATCGAACAAATTTCATCAGCTGGATGACCGTCAACTCGATTCCAACCGCTCTTTCTCCTCGGTGCTGCAGCTGCACACACGTATAAAGCCCGCAGACGCGCAATTATCGCTCGTTAGTGCCCATAACCAAGCCCACACATACACAGAGACGCATATACGACTCCGCAGAGTTCGCGTTTCCCTTTCGCGGAATCCGGAAGCGGACCAGCGGCGGCAGAGAAAACGGATGCTCGGCTTTTCATTTTCGCTCACTCGACACTCTGTATATCCCTGCGCTGCACTGCAGCGAAGCTTCTCTCTCTCTCTCTCTCTGGTGCGCTACACTGCCACAGCTGTAATTGGCGCAGGAGCGAGCTGTTACGACACACACGTGTATATATACGAGCGAGTGAGCGTTTCTGCCGCCCCGATGATGTCGATGTGTATAGAAATCGGCTTGTGCAGCAGCAGCAGCAGCACCAGGAAATGCGATTTGTCCGTCTCTGCAGCAGCCGCGGTGCAGTGCAATTTTGCCGCGGGTTAACCAGTCTGCACGCGCTGATAAGACAATCGGCGACGACTGCGACGATCGAAGGGGTCTTTGAACCGCGATGGATTCAAAGTTTATTTGCGGAAGTGCCAAGTTCAATGTGTTCTATATGCTAATTGCCGTGTTTCGCTTATGTATGTACGCTCTATGCAGAGTAGCGCTCGGTTTTACGGAGGCCCGCGAGTCTCGCGCGCCATTGTATATTTTAGAGCAGAGAATTTTACTGTATACCTGCCGCAGACGCTATAAAGACAGATGGAGGGGATGTATAAACGGTTTTTTATCGTCGCCGAGCAAATAAAGTTCAAAAGAAAAAAAATGAGATTTCTAAACTATATGTTTTGCAACTGAAGCACTTGTGCACTCCTTTTTAAGAGGATAGTTAGTTCAGTTTGTATACGCTCGCGAGTGCAAACATTTAATTAAAGAGACACGCCGAAGAAAGTGTTTGCATAATTTTAGAAACTATTCCAAAATTTGAGGATTGTTTTGCGCGATTATGCGCGAGTATGACAGCCTTAGCTCGAGTAAATATTTCTTTAGTATTATAACGTTGGAAATTTTTCGCTATGTATAATGATAATATACGCACGCATCGTTGAAGCATCGCGAATCATAATTCGCTCGATCGTGCATCCATATAATTTGTTCAAAAATAGGCATCCCAATTAATTTCAATCAAAATTAACGTCTATATATATAAAAATTTCACCGCTCGCATCCGCAGCGAATTAATTAATTAAAAAAAAAACATGAGATTAATCATCCTCGCCGTCGCTGCGCGGCGCAAACCTCTCATTTAGATCCATATTGACGAAAAAAAAAAATCGCTCGCAATTAATATAAAAAAAAAAGATCCTTGATTTTATACAATCGAGTTTTCGCCGTCGCTCGGCATCAACGTGCGCGCGAATCTCATCTCGTTGGCAGAAGGCAGCGAAAAAAAAAAGTCGAAAGCGACATGTCCGCGCGAAAGCCGAGATACCGGCATAAATTATAAAGTCGAAAAGCTCGGGGGATTGACGTGTCCAGGGCATAAGACACGTTGAAATTTAAATCGGACGTGTACGTATATAATATATACACACTTGCACGCACACACGTGGCTCTTATGTATTTGCTATATTTTGCGGCGCGAAACGTGCCTATATGGAACCGCTCGAGGAAGTGAACATATATATGTGTATATAACATGTATGTATATAATACGAGAGAAAGAGAGAGAGAGAGAATGGAATCCGGCAAATTGCCGAGTGACGCGGCGGACAATATTCCGTCGGCTTAAAGTGAGGGAGAGACGCGCCGAGAAAGCGAGAGTGGATCGTTTAATCCAATCTTTTCACCTTCTAATTGCCTTATAATGCTGCAGTTGGAAAAACAACCGACTCATTTTTTTGCGCTGCTCTCCTTCTCAAGTATTTTCTTACTTTTTTTTTGTGGGTGTTACAGAGCAGAGGCTGAAGAAAAAACGTTATCTAACGATACGGTGTAAAAAGTTTCAACGCTTCTTTTTTGTGCTCTTTAGAGATCATGCCTCTTTATTATTTGATGAATGGGAGTATGAGCAATGAGAGTATAAACGTTATTTTTAGATAAGTATCTATGATACATTATATAAGAATTATTTAATTAAAGGGGAGCTCACATTATGGTCTAGTCATTATTATGAAAATGAAGGTGTATTGGATCGACTATATCAAGTGGTCGGTAGCGCCACGATGGCAAGTATCTATTACTGCAAAAACCCGATTATCTTTAAACAACAAATTATCCCACTTATATAAAAAAACAAATTTTAAGCAATTTTGTATAACTAAAATAAGAATAGCAATAACTACATAAGATAAAAAATTCACCAAAAGTATGATGATTATTGGCCCACAAAAAAATGACGTATATCAAAGTGTCTCAATAAACGTGGGAGTTCAGTAACTTGTGGTCAGTATCTTATCGAGAACGGAAAATCCCGCGGCAAAAGTGTCGTTGCCGTCGCTCGTCGCGCGATGAAAGTTCGCGGAGCGCGCGCAAACACACACCGCGTGCGCGCACACGTCAGCGAAAACAGCCATGGAAAAAGTTTAATTGCGCGCGCGTCGCGCGGGAAAACATTTTTCTTCGGAAGTAAAACGAGATCGCGCAACGGCCATTTGGGGATATAGAATCTCGGGAACGACTCTGAAGCGCTGTAGTGTCTTCCGGAGGTGAAAAGTTATTCGGAAAACCGCGCGAGTCGCGAGATCGAGTTAGGACGAGATGCTTTTTCCGTATCTTTTCACTGCGCGTACGTAAACGGATATGCCGAAAAGTGCGTCTACTTTGGTTTTTTTTTTTTATTAATGTAGAATTATAACGGTCTGCTTATGTTTGTAAAATAAATATCGATGATGGAATTTGATGTTAAAGGAAGGTGAATGGTTGGTTCGATGAACCGCGGAGGTGAATTTCTTCGAGCGCTATCAGAAAACTCTTACTTTCTTACGCACACGTCTCAAATCCGCGGATGATTCGTGCTAAATTATGATTATATACGTATTCTTTGAGATGAGTCGTGCAAAATGCGGATGCCAAGAGGTATACGCATCATTACTTTTTATGTGCGTATGTGATCGAAATGATGATCTTTAATTCGACATTGGTTTTACTCGAAAATTAAGCATAATTCTATATCCAGATATGAAGAAACAATTATTATCGGAATCAAACGTCGTTAAAGATACGAATGTGAAATTGCTTCGATTCGTTTATACTTGGAAAATGACTAAAACCGGCTCTTAACAGTTTTCTAATTCCAATTACATAGAAAGTACAATGGTAACTAAATCAACACAAGGAATAAAAAAGGTATATTATAGGAACGATTGCAGCTGGGCGTAAACTTCCGATTCGTCGCGCGTGGCCACGAAAAAAAGTGCAACCAATTTATGAACGAATACGTGTGCGGCCCATCTAATCTAATCCCAATCCTTTAATCCATCCAGTTTCACACACACACACACATACACACACATACCGCAGAAGCTTTAGTTACACTTTCACTTTACCGCAATAATAAATGAACGTTGAGAAATTAAACATAAGTATATATATATATACATCGAAATGAAAAATTTACGCATGCTTTTTTCGCTCCCCTGCATCAGGAAGGTGAAAAAGAAAGAGGAGTGACTGCCGTGACGGACGGTCGAAGGTAAAGTAGGAGATATTGCTAATGACGAAATGCCCAGAAGTGCGCAGAAGAGGCTTTTCTCCATTATACGGAGGTGCGCATCTGGGGGCTATTGTTTGGCAGAGACTTTATTGGACAAGAGAAGCATTGCCGGAGTTACGTTTAAGAGGCGCATCTTAAATCAGTCCATTTATGTTCGAACCGCCTCGAATTCTTTACCTCTCCGCAAAAACATAAGATTTTTTTAGTGCAGATAAGAAAAGCACGCAGGACAGGAATCCGCGTAATTTGCTTAGTTCATTAGTCCAGGTACACCTTGTGCTCTCGCTTTGAATTATATGCGTGTTATTATGGGGATGTGGAATATCGTTAAGCTCTCGGGGAGATAGTCGCTATAAAAGTTTGTTTTTATAATTATGTAATTTATTAGCGGCAGCCCGTAAACTGTAAGCGGTGAAATCAACGATATAAACACAAATATATGTATATATCATTTTAGGTGTACAAGTTTTATTGCAGGCGAGCAATTAATTTTGAAAAAATCCAAGTCGCAATAATGACATTGGCAGCTGCTTTCTTATTTCCGTTTACAACGGTCCACTTGGAAATTCCTACTGCACTGGGGGGATTCTTTTCAAAAACACTAGGGTAATAATTCACATCTGCATAAGGTTATTCCCTCGGCATCGACGCACATAAATTACAGCGTTCAAACTTGCTCATTTCAATGCCACGCTTAATTTACCATCGACACATTCATTTTCTCCGCTATATAAAAACTGAACGAAGTGTAGCGTTGGATTAGAAAAGCCAATAGTCTCAACGATACCCCATTCGTAACCGTGACTCTCGTATCATCGCATAGACCTCAATACCAAAAACAATCGCAGCGTAACGGTTAAGGTAATGCCGATCGGCTTATACGCATGACGCAAAACTACACCGCACCGATCGCGATAACGATCGAGCTCCGTAATCGCGCTCACATATAGAGCACGTGCAACTTCGCGCGCGCGCGCGTTACGTTTATATAGCGCACTTGACTTGCCGTTTATACAAAAAGAAAGAAGAAGAAAGAAAGAAAAAAAAAACTAGTATTATATATACGGTTAGGCGTTGCAGGGTTAAGGGCAAGTGGAGAGGGGATAAAGGTGACGCAACCTGGCACCGGCGCCGTGGCTATAATCGACGGGGAGGTCTGTATATATGTTGCGGGGGAAGGAGGAGGAGTTCCCCAACATTGACCGCCGAGATAGAGGCTGGGAAAGAAATCGAACGAATTAGAAAGTATAACGCGGAAGGCGTAGCGCCGGGACTGTGTATAAACGTGCCGGTGGCATTTCTTTTGCCGATTTGGTTAATCTTTTGGGTTCGCGTTGGTTCCCAGCCGGATTTTATATCCTTTCGGCAGGTTAGCGCATGTGAGATTGCGGATGTTGCCGTTGTTTCGTCGATGCCTCGATGATTCGCATGGGAATAACGGAGATTGAAAAATATTTCTTGAATGAGATCAAAGAGTTATCGGTTATTGCACGAAGATTATGAAGTTGGTTGCACAGTTTGTTGCGATGCACGTAAAAATTGAACAGGTTCAGTCGACTATTTTTATGAGAGCAGAAGTTATTTTTGACAAGTAATATTAATATATATAAATGAGCAACTATGGTTGATCCCTTTTCGTGATATTAATTTTGTATAATGTATCTGGAAACACATATATACTACCTAGAGAAGAATAAAATCTTAAAGAATAAATTACGAAATTGCAAATCATAGAAAATAAAGACTAAATATTTCGTCGTTACTTTATTTGCTTCTTTTTAAAATATAAAATGTTTAAAGCATCGATGAGTTCAACGTCCTTTTCACGTTCACCAATGCTCTAACTCCACATTCGTAACAATCATTCATACGCCATTCATTAACTATATATACACCTGAATACGACTGACCCAAGTATATACCCAGTTCCTCTATCAATAAATATTTAACAGTTAAACAATGTGCCTATAAAGTTTCGGCTACGCGGCTCGCAGCCCGCCAGGAAACAATTTTTTTTTCCTCTCTCGCTCCCAGCATCAAATTACGAGCGCAACGACTCAAACTCGGCTTTAAGTCATTTTTTCTCCCCCCTCTCGTTAACTCGATACATATTGCCCGGTCCGATATTAAGCGCTGCGGCGTTATTAATCTTATTTTTTGTCCATTTTTAAACAAGAGAAATTTTCGAAAGTTCGCCTGCGCAAACGGCCCGCAGCATTATAATGCTCCTTGACGTAATATTGTACAAAAATATGCTCGGTTATAGCCGCCGTTGATTCCTCGATATATCCTGCCTCAGATCATCAAGCTTGAAAATCGATCGTCAAGCTTTGCAAGGTCCACGCGGATCTGCGCTTCCGAATAACACGACAATTAAATCCCCGATCCCTTCCAAAAACTATACTGCATTAAATGCACGCAAAGACTTTTAACCGCCCAATTTTCTTTCACCTATGTATATATATATATATAAAGAATCTCATGCCGAGGCGAAATTTCTGCAACTCTCCTCTCTCGTGTCAATTTCGTTCCTCTCTTTCTCTCTCTCTTTCAAAAAAGCCCAAAAGAAATCCATTGCATCTCGAGAGTCGGCGAAACGGTCATTATACATTCCTCGAACGAATCCACCGGTCACGAGGAAAGTATAACATCGAGCGCACGATTATTATGCGGAGGGGAATATTACGTAAGCCGTCGTTTTTTTCGGACACCTGGTATATATATATACGAACTCGAAGAAAAGATCACTAGGAGTTGTAGCGGGCAATCGAAAAAAAAAAGAACAGAGGAAGGAAAGAAAGAAAGGAGCAACGAGTGGAGTCCAGGCGAAATTTCTCCACTCCAGTACCGTAGCAAGTGTCTGTGTATACATGCACAGTCGAGCTCTTATACATCGTGTCCGTGGGTAGATAGACATCGTGAGTAATGCTGGCGTTTCGAGGTGGGGGAGAAAATATATCGTTACGTCGGGCGCGATCGAATAATATTATAATGACGAACGAAGAAGGAGACGAATAAGAGAGCAACGGAATGTGGCGCGGCTCGAGTGTATAACTTAACCGATTTGACTTTTATGGCTTCTCTGCGGTACTTTGGACTGTCTCTGCCTATATACATGTTGTTCCATTTCGGTAATTGATTGGACTCGCTTTGAAAGAGTTTGACGGCACAATAGGAGCGGTCTTTATACTGGATGAAGCCGATGCGGATAATTTTTTTACATTTTTACGTTAAAAAATATATTTACTGCCTGAAATTATGTAGTCGATGTAGCAAAGTCTTGAAGCTTTTATTTGTAATTAACATTATCGGTCGAGTTTAATAATGTTTCATTTTTTAATTTCTTCATTAGCGGTGATTGAATGAAATATGCTTTAATTAGTACGGACTATATAGCGTAAATTAAGATGTATTAAGGTAGGCACGATATAGAAAAGTAACCATTCGTGGGATTAGACGATTACTTTTTGTCGATCTACTGGAACGGCGTATAATATACTTTCTCAATTTACGTAATCCGTAAAAAATGAGGAATGATTTTCGTTTCCTATGATGAGGAATCATTATTTTGAATGTCTAGCGATTGAATAAGCCAACACAAGTCTACATTTTTATTACGAATACATAAATATTATTTATTATATTTTATAAATTTTGTAAAATAAAATAAAATTACAGGAAATAGAAAAATATATAATATTGAAAAGTAAAAAGTATCAAGTCCCAGAATGGGTTTCAATATATAATTGTTTCCGGCTCCAAGAAGAATTTACAATTCTGTTTTTAATGAGGTAATTGTATTAATTATATACTTAAAGAAACATTAAATCAACTCACCCAAAATTTAGATTCCTAGAATTGTTGAAAAAGGTAGTTTCGAGCGAAACATTGTAAGTAACACTTAACAGCGCGGTCAAAATAGAAAATTAGTTAATCATACGGTATATTTTTCAAATTTACCAAATCCCTAGGTTCTGTACAATATACGTTCAGAAATTACATAATAAAATAATAGCATGCCTTATGTACGTACACGTCACGCAAAAAACTGCTTAAACTTGAAAGATAAATTTTCAGTACCAACTTATTCATGGTATAAAATTCTAACCCGTCCAAAATTTCGTACACACACCACTTCAATCGAACTTGACCAAAGTCAATCCAAAGGGTCAACGCAAGGGAAAGCAAACGAAAAGTAACTTCCAGAAATCTGGTCCTCGAATCGAACCAGAATTACACAACCATATATATAATACACCGCAGCATTCGACTGACACCGGAGGGTATATACACTTGAAGTATACATACGTCATGGATCGTGACAACGAACAGCGGCGCGAACACAAAGCCTCGGAGGAAATTGATTTATCTCGTGCGAGTGAAAACGCGTTCCGACCGAGAGATGGAAATACACTCGAACCTTACGGTATGCAGAGTAGCTCGTGTATAGATGCACTCTCTCGATGAGAAAGTTAGATATATTCGCGCGACGATCCGCATTTATTAATAAACGAGCAGCGCGGAGCCGTACTGGATATACATTGGCCAATCGATCGATCCGACCCACGTATGAAAATTATCAATTAGCCCAGAGACGCCGTCGTATATCGCACGAGGCTCGCATGCGAGTCGCTGAATTGCACGCATGCATGTGCTTTGATTTCTTCGCAAGAGACGCGCTTCTGCAGGTGTTTTCAAATCGGAAATATATATATACAATATACATATAATGTGCTTTAGGTGTGGAGAAAGTGCGGAGGAAATAAGTTGAGGTGTTTGAGGGGGAAAAATAAGATTGCGGCGGGTGATTTCTGCGTACGTTAACAAATTAAGGACGTTTTGGTTATCTGCCAAAACATGTTGTTCGCTTTTTGATTTATACGCTCTCGCTGTTCGAGCGTATATGTGTAACGACGTGAAATTTCCGTTTACAGGCTCAAAATATGTATTTCGCGTTGTGGATTATAAAAGTATGGATCTTAGCGTTTTTTAGAAAGTTTAGTTGTTGTTTTTTTTGGTAATACAAAGTCACAGCTAATGTCAAGATTATGCCGAAGAGATACAAAAAGCAACTAAGAATCATATAAAGCTAGCAATCACTAACAAAGCGAAGTAAAGCGTTCTGGTACATACACGACGGATTAAAAAAAAACGTATCTTACACATCTCATGGCTCATTAGTACAAACTGAATTCAATAAAGCGTATAATCAACCTAGACACCGACATCGAATCGCAATCCGAGCCATATATATATACTTAGAAATTCAAACACGAAAATTACATTTCGCGTATGATTCGAAGCATCGATTATATGTCGAGTATGTATGTATAACGTAATAACGGCCTCAAAAAGAAAGCTTCGAATTCCAGGCCATGGATTAGAGTCGAATAAGGATTGCCGAATAACCGGCCTCTTTTCCACGCATTTACATAAGGCAAGTGTTTTAATGTGGCCAGAATAAGATAACGAGCATGCGGCCGGCAAACAAAGCCAGCATCCCAACACCTCGTCAAGTGTATATCTCTGTTCCATCCAAACGAGTGATTAAAAATCATTACTCGGAAGAAATTCCCCGTGGATCCACTCTAACCACCGCAAGAGAAACTCGCAATCTCCGAACCTTCGTCGTCGCCGCGTTGCGAAAGATTGTCAACCATCCCACCTTCCTCGATTTTCTAATAGAGTGTAACAGCTGCGGCGTCTCTATAAGGGATGACGTCAATCGGCGATTCGCGGAACTGTGAGAATCGTGTCGTAATGTATAAGAGAAAGATAATATAATTAAAAGAAAGAATCAGGATGAATTAGCTGGGTGCGAAGGTGTTCGATACATCACGACCTATAGTCGCATCTTGCTCCACATCCTGGATATATGTATATATATAACTATAAGATGGGGGGGGGGATATAGCGTGTGCGTAATGCAGTTTTCACTTTTCTCCATTATAGCCGGTGCGGGTAACGGGCGCGTAAGTCGGTGCTCGACCTTGGCATTAGACGCGCGAGGCATAAAGAGCCGATGTGGGATGCGCGCAGGTATATATAGACTTTTTGACACGCTGCTGGTTGTGCGAGGTGTCGGTCGTATTGTTTCGTGATTGTATCGCCGTGTGGATTTTCCTTTTAGACACTCGAGGCTTATACTTTCGTGATGGAATTTCGCTGAGCGCGTGCGCGCGATCGTTGCGCGGGCGACCCGCGCGTGTCTAGAATTTTTGTTTTACACGCGATTATGACATTGCGCCCCGTTACTACAAGTAATAGATGTACATCTATTGAGTCTTTTCTTTGGCTATACGATATGTGTCCATCGTGTCTGGGATGAGACAGGCGAAGGAGTTTACGGATCGAATCTATGATCCAATAATAATCTCGGTCGATAAATATCACTTGGTGGTCAATTTGGTCTATTTACATTTTTATCTAATTAAATTTTAATAGAGACTAATTGTAGGCTGAGATTTAGAATGATTATATCCTTTCCTCTTCCGCGTATGAAAAGCAAATTTTTTGCAATTAATTTCTATTGGGACTACAGTTTATGGTTACTTTCTATTACCGTATATGCTTAATTAAAATGCACTTAATAGAAGTGATAACTGATGTTGTAATAGCATCCTACGCACCCATCCTCCTCAATAGTTTCTAATTTCAATCATTTGCAAAGAAAAAACAGGATTTAAGTCACATAAGACTCATCTTGCATAGAATTATTTGTTATATGAAGCACTAGGGGGCTCAATTTCAAATAATAGATACTCGAAATTAAAAATACAAAAAGTTGTGTCGATCAAAGTCCTTCAGTTTGTACAGGACGATTTATTGTATTGAACACTAGAGGACTCAAGAACAAGTATTAATTTCCATTATTAATACGTAACTCACAAGACACTAAGCACTATAAACGCAACAATAAATAGTAATATATAATCAAATACCAATTCTTTATATGTTTAAATACAACTTTACATTATTTAGACCGTTCGAATTTAAATTTTTTTTTTTAATAAATTGTGCAGTCTTACTATCTTGAATTCTCTAAACAAAATTTATATTAGTATATGCGGTATAAGCTGTACAAATATTTTTATAACACTCCGTTTGAGAAGCTCGATATAACCCTACACGCGGCAAAAATAACGCATCCGTTAAATTGAGCGCACACGTTGTGTCCTAATACTACATTACGCAAATAATGAGCGAAGGAGATTACCTAAGCGCACGTGTTGCGTACAATATTTTTTCATACAACGTGCTCAAAGGCAGATTTTACACGCGTATGCAAAATCAAATTTTGCGCACAGAGTGTTGAATAGTACATTACTTGAGATTATCTCCTTCGCCCACTAGTTGCGTACTGTACTATTTCACTGCACGACTGAGAAATAGATATATCCAAACTCCGTGGGCAAAGTACGATTTTGCGCACGCATACGCGTGCAAAATAGGCCTTTGCGCACGTTGTTTGGAAAAATATTGTATCTTTACCCTCGACGAGATAATCTACTTCGTCCACTATTTGCGTAACGTACAATTATCGTACTAGTATCGAAATGTACTATTTCAGATTAGATTTTTATACGTGTTAAATCTTTCAAATTTGTTCGGTCAGAATTAAGCGAATTCAATAACATTTTAAACTAAGTTAAGCTGTTGAACGTTTAACGAACTCACTTGCCAAAATGACCGTGAAATCTCAGCACAACATAAGCCGGTCGTTCATCACAACAAACTCGCGCATAAAGTCCCAGAATTTTCACAAAGGTTTCCCCGCCGAGCAACTAAAATCAGAAAATCCCTGGCCCGCAAAGACACGCACTTTAAAATCGAACACGCGCAATTAAAAGGTAATTAAACTTCAATACTATGCAACAACTCAGCCCACACAAGCGTCCGTACCATCGGCACTAAACAAAAAAGAAAAAGAAAAACAAGCGCACACTAATCAGAGAATGTAAAATTCTATAGAGCATACACACGATTTACATGCGGTGTGTATAACAAGTTGTGGAAGCGCGCTGCACCTCCCAGGCCCTAAATCACCACCTTTGAAGAAGCGCAGACGAAGAACAAGAAAAAAAAGAACAACACAACGCAACAGCGCCATTAAGTTTTCAGGCGAGCGCAGGAAAAAGGTGGAAAAAAAAAAAGGAGCAGGCTGCACACGGAGAAGGCGTGTGCATATATACCAGCGGCCAAGGCATTGTTTTTTTTTTGTTTCCCTGTTCAAGTTTAACCGCCGCTTTTGTATGGTAATCCATTATCGGCCACCTAAGCGCTCGTTAAGAGCCACGGTCAACCCGCGCTCGCGCATCCACATTTCCGTGTCTTAACACCGCGGGTAATTAGAGAGGAAAGAGAGGGAATTCGGTGTACACGTGCAGCGGGCGCGTTGATGAAAGTCGACGTGAAATTTCTCCCCGAGGCGACTGTATACGTATACACTCGTTGGGCTGCACATCTGCCAAAAAAACGTGACGGATTGGCTCGTTTCCTTTTTAAATTTCGCCGCGGCCAACGGCAGCAGGTCCTTTTTACGAGGCGCGAGTACGAGCCGCAGCTTTCGAACCTATGCCCAAATTAATATGTATGCGAGCTTGTGATGCTTCTTTTTTCTTCCTCTTCGCGGTGTATGTGCAGAAGCAGAGGATAAAGTGATGCGGTGGGTCTTACGCGAGAGCAAGGATATGGGGAGTTAATATAGCGTTATATGGCCGCTTAAGGATTTCTTTTAGTGCTTTTCGGCTAAATATGCGCATAATTTACCGCGGATGTGTGAGAAAAATGGCTTCGCTGAAGGCGATTCGCGCGCGCGGAGGTGATGCGAGCGCTTCCTGATAAACGACTCGCGCTCTAGGGAAATTTTCATTGTTTGTATATAATTATTCCGAATGCGATTGTTCTCGTTTCGAGTGTATCATTGCATAATTTGTAGCTTGGCGATACGTGATTTATAAAAATGCTGTAATTTAATGTGTACACGATAGCGTCTGCAGTATACAAGATACGCACATATACATTTCGTATTTCGATTAACGTATACAGATAACGCATTCAAGTGTATAATTTATCAAGCCATAAATTAAACTAGCAAGCTGGATATTTTCTTTCGTTCTTTCCGCGTATTCAAACCGATCTGTTTATCGAACACGACTTTATCAAAGAGCACTAATTGTGTCGCTATCAACGCAAATCGTGTAAGAAAAGATCGTTGACGCGACGCGCGATTCAATTGCGGAGAATCTAGGATAGAAGCTAAAACGACACACCCGGTCGTGAACACTTTGACTTTTGTTGACGCGTTGAAACGCGAAGCTGCACAGTCGAGCATGAAAAAAAGAGGCACCGGTTCAGCTATACGGTTGTTTACTAGACAAGACTCCGTATACACGCACGTGTCTCCCATGCGGACGATAAAACATCTATCGAGTTTCCATGTTTGATCTATCCTGTCGGATGTGCAGTGGAAAATTACGGCGAAAACGCGATATATTTTCTGGTTTCTCGGCACCTCGTTCGAGTGTGTATATATATCCTGGAATCAACCGATCGTATTCATGAAATCAACAGGTTGAATTGTATGTGGGTACAATGAAACAGATGCTTTGGATATCGTGGTTGAAACTATTATAATCGCTTTAGAAACAGATATTTAATTGAATTCTTTCCTTCAAGTTCGCAAATTAAACAACTTAATTGTAAATACCTTTTTATCTTCAATATGGACAATATCCGTGCGCAAAGTTCAAAGAATCGATAGGAGATCTCGCGCGAAATCAATGTGGCTTGGAGTTACGATCCCTCTCCGTGCTAAAATCGCTCGTTACCGATTTCTCGAGTCACGACCATATACGACTGCTGCACTGTAGCAAGACGCGCTATAAGCTAACGAAATTAAAGAAGGTTCGTGGTGTGTGGTCACCGCAGCCGCGCATTTGGCCAAGTCTTCCCATCTTTATAGTCGAGCACCTCTTCAGAGCACTAGAAAATGTGCTGTGAAACAAAGCGACTGTATATGAAAGTTCGCATAGTTCTTTGGGCAGATATAAAAAGATGCTTTGTCATTTTGGGATCCTATATAGTCGAAATTTCTAATAAGCATACATTTAAGAAACTTTATTTATTTATACAAACTAGAAAACTTTTTTTTAAATATTTTCAATACCTCTTATACTTTCATGAATAAGTCCCACGCTAAGACTGATTTTTAACCTAGATGCAACTCAAAAACAAGTGCAACTTGCACAAAACTGAGGGGAGAGAGAGAGAGAGAGAAAGAAAAAGAAGTTCACCTATTCAACAATTTCTGCACACACTACTTACTTACCGGTCCGCGTCGAAAGTCGTCCACTCTCCCCATCTCTCGGCGCAATTTTCGCGCGCCCAAAACCAGCATTATAAAGTAGAAGGGGAGTCTCGATAAGAGAGAGAGAGAGAGAGAGCGAAACGACAAGAGCCGGCGGCCGGCCGTATAACCTTGCTACGTAACCTTGCGGCGCGCGTGAACTTCGATATGCGCGCAAAAGACAGCCAAGCAGCAGCGGCAGCAGCAGCAGCTCTTTCTTTTAGCTGGACGGTATATGCGGCGTCGGCCGGTCCGTCCTGTTCTCGATCACTTTCTCTCGCGCGCGCGCGCCAAAAGGTATATACACAACGATCCGTATGTATACAGTTATAGATGTGGCCGCGCGCATTGGCCGCGGCAGCGTCGAAGGGGGGAAAACCCGACGACTACTACGACGAGGAGGAGCACTTGCCTCCCCGCGGCCTCGTACGCGCGATGCATCTTTCACTTTTCATTCTCTCTCTCGCCTCGCGTGTCCGTTATATTCCGTTGTTTCTTTTCTCCTTCACTCTCCCTTTCTCTCCGCGCGCCTCTGTCTTTCACCCTGTGCACTTTGATCAACTCACTCCTTTCGAGGCCCGACGAATAATCCCTTTATTACGGCGAAAATTTTCGCTACTCGAAAATGCAACTTGATCGCGGAAAAATTATTTCTCTGTACAAATCGGTATTGGGGATCGTATCGAGACGATCGATCGTTTCTCCAATATAATTGAAGTCTTGCCTGGGAAAACTTGAGAAATCTTGCGTAAAGGACCGTTGACCGAGGTGGCGCTATGACCAAAGCCGAAGATCCTTTCGTGGGATTACCCGACACGCGTAAACAAAACGGCGTCGGTCCGGTGTTGAAAGTTCGACAAGTTTACGCGAACTCTTTGTTTATGCACCTCTGTTGTTCTTTTTGTTTTCACGCAGAAGGGGAGCCGGAGTTACTAAAGGTGTACATGCGCAGCGCGTCGTCGTAAAGCTCGTTTAGTTCATTTTTTGCGCGAGTTATGGTTCTTGAGTAAACGAGGAAGTGCGATAAATTTAACACTTCCTCTGTGTCTTTTTTTTTTCTTCTTTTTTCTCTCTTTTTTTTTCTTTTTTCTTTTTAATGATACGGTTAGGAAATTCACACGCTAAGTTCATTAACGGGTGTTTGTAACGACGTTGTTGTATACCGATTATTGTTGATCCCGAGTATTTTTAATTTAATGTGCGTGCCCAATTAACGATAATTGGTTGTGACTTAAATTTTGAATTTTGGAAAATTTTGTATTTTGGATTTCTTTAGAGTATTGAGATGTATCGCAGGAGATAACTTTATGGCACTTCATTATAAGCATGTAAAAACAATTTTCATATATTGTAATAAAATACTTAAAATAATTGGTAATGTACAACCTTATTAAACCGCTTATACACATAAACCCTCCAGGCGTTTCTAAATTATTCAATCGCGTACATTAAAGCGAAACAAAATTGCACTCTTCAAAAGCATCGAAACGATCTTAAAAACTACATTCAATTTAAAACCCCATCGAAATGAATTAAACAATAGCGATCCCGCTAAATGATTATTCGCGAAACGGAGAAATTCCACACTTCCTGCTTTAGTATATTTTATGGGGGCCGTACCAGTTAAAAAAAGAATAAGAGAAGCCAGCGAACGACGGAAAAAAGATTAAAATTATTATTTTACCCACCGTGAAGAATGTTAAAAAAGGCATATGAATATAAAGGAGGAAAAGTTAGCCGTTATATACGGAGAGTCCGAGAGATGCTCCTAACACAGATGAAAGGCACTCGATTATTACTTTCGTTTTCGCGTGCAAAATACCGCCGAGATTACTGAACCTTATCCACACCAATTAATAACGAGTCATTTTCCACCATATAACATTTTACCCGACTGCATTAGCCTCAAAATGTGTGCCTCTTCTTACTACGTGATGCGTCAAGGAAAATTGTACGGTATCGAATTGAACGTTAAAGAAAAATTGAATGTAACGCTAAATCGAAATTTCTTCGATTTTCTGTATGTGTGTAATATAAGCGTTAGATAAGGGTAAAAGTATTTTCTAAAACGTGGCTTGTTGCGCATCATTGACTTTCTATAGATCGCCGCCGACGATCGTGGCGCATAATTTTTCGTCGATTTTGAATTCGGAAACGTTGTAACTAACAAGGGAATAACGCGTTAAATGTGTGCCGTATGCTAAAGGGGATTAATGAGTCTCGATTAATAAACCGAATTAAACGTGGTTCCCTGAAGCGATGCCGATTAGTGGAAGCCACTCGCGTATCCGTAATTATAAATTGGAATTACTGAAGCGATACGTAAACAGGACTCGAGTTCTTTATATAAATAGCAACAAAACATCGATAGCTGAAGAGCGTCTGACCAAAGCACATCCTTTATCTACTTGGCACTTCCGTCCAATGGCCCGTACTTTTCGAGAGAAAGAGAAAAGAGCTAATTTTTCATCCGTCTTAATTTATGGGATTTCGATGCTAATCGAGTGAAATAATTGCAGCCTTGTCTTCGCAGCCACGACCATTATATTTTATAAACTCATAAGTCCTGCCAATGACAATGTAAGTTTCACATTCGGTTGCGTAACGCCGTGCGAAATCAACCTGGTATAGTGTAATTTTCGATTTCCCCATAATAATAATATTTCCTTTCTCTCTCTCTCGCACACGCTCTTTCAATATCTCGCAACGGAATGTTCGGCCGTGTGGCCTATACGTGTTGGAAAAACACTCTGTATTTAGAGCGGCGCTCTAACGTGTTGCATGACAAATCGGCGCTCGAAAAATAACCGCCGGCGTTATAGCGCCTTTCTTTGCGCTCCTATCCGAGAAGCCTATATACCTATCGCTAAACATTTTCTTTTCTGAATTTTAATGCTCGACAAATTTTTCAAGATGCAGATGCAGATAATTGTTCGAGCTGTATTGCTTGTTGTTATTTTGAATATAAACAAGTTTACTCGTAAATTGAAGAACTGTTTAATATATTCCAATAAGTATATGGTATAATAAAGAAACTTATTATTGATTGAATTTAATATTTTGAAACTGTACATTCAAGTAAATATTCATGATTCAAGGAAATTTATGTGTGTGTATGCAATATTTTATAACTGTAGCAACCACATTACTGGTAAACAATAATTAATTTTACATCGACTTCAGACAGAATGCTACGTGTTATCCGATTCTTCGTTTTCAACCCTACAAACCTCCAACAACCCAAAGCACAATAATCCAAACGTGTGCGGCAATAACGAGCAGCGAAGAACCCTCGAGAAGTCTCTTTACACCACACAGGCAGCGTACAATATCGCTCTTACTCTCGACCGGCGCGAGAAGAAAGCAGCCGCTCAACCACAGACACACACTCGCACACACGTTGCACGATATGTGTATATGTGTCGCTGTCGGAAGAAAGGCGAAAGGAAAGGACTATACGCCGAGGACGGGGGAATCCTGGGCACCAGCAGCAGCACCAGCAGCAGCTGCCTTCTTCCGGACGTGTGCATGTGTCCTACGAGCGAGAGAGAGAGAGAGAGAGAGGGGAGAGAAAGAAGCCCCGCTACCAGCACCACTGGCGCGTTTTTCGGGCCCCCACGTTACAGGCCCCCGCCGCCGCCACCGCCGCCGCCGCCGTCGTGTTTGAGGTAAGCGCGTGGGGTGAAGCGGCCGAGCCAGACGCCAACACCGTGCCTATATAACGCCGGCGTTCCGGCTTATTGGCCGAAGTTTAAGTCCACGTTTTCCCGCGGCTAGGAAACCCCAAAGGCGTACGCGAGGCCCCAGCGGGCTTTACTGCCGTTCATCATGAGAATTCGCTCGGGATGCGCGGTTAGTTTATCACACTCACAGACACACACACACACACACACACACACAACACATACACTTTGATGTACGCGTATAAAGGTTTTTGTGATTCTGTTGTGCGGTGTTTCTATCTTTCTTTCTCTCTATTGGTCTCGGCACAAAAACTTTTATGCGCGGATACATGCAGCCAAAGGTGACAACGGAGAGTGCGTTTACGATTTGTATACAAGTGTCGCCAAGTGATAGATTATTTGACGCGCGGCTTTTGAATTCGCTAAGGATCGAAAATTCAGACCGATTAATAGTGACGATCGTATTTGTCCGATTTTTCTCGTTCTGAATCGGTGGAATTTTGTCGAGACGAGCGATTTCGAGTGACCGCGACGGGTTCGTTAGAGTGCGAATTGAGAATAACAATGGTCAACAATTTATATCTTGCGATTTTTCAAATTATAAGGTCAATGTATCGTACAAAGTGAGAAATGTATTAGAGCACTTTACGCACACTAGGTGTTAAAAGCATGCTTTATTTTTATAGTAATTTGTATAGTATAATATTTGCAAAACTCGGTGTATACTCAATAATGTACATAGACGGTAATCGGGTTGTCCACAATAGTACGATCGAGTGTTACTTATTGCGATGCTTCAGTTGATTAAAACGTAAATTAATTAAATTTTGATTCATCGAGACCATTTCATAATTACAATTAATAATTATACGCTATTTTATTAACACACAGTCAATATACAAATTCCGCAAAAAAGAAGAAAAAAAAACATTTAACCAACACGGAATACAGTAATTATCGCAACGCACAAAAATCACCGCTGCGAAATCCTCCGAGCTATTACCCACCAAAAATACACGCAATACGCACCAAATGAGAATCACAGTCTTTGTTTCTAAAGAGCAGAAGAAGCGCGCATCCAAAGCACAGATCAAGCCGCCGACGCGCAATTATTATTTATAAATCAATAAACGTACCGTGAGATAACAGCCGTTTTAATGGCAATAAAAAGTTCTCGCGCCGACTGTTAGAAAGTCTCTCGCGCAGCACAGCAGCTATCGACCGTTTCAAACCGAATCCCCATAAACGTCAATCACATTGGTATAATCGTGTCAGTGGTGAAAAAGCGCCAATCGCACCTTCCACCGACTACCGTTCATTCTCATATTCTTGCATTGCACAGTAAACATTCCGATAACCCGTCGATATTTAACCATGACTCGCAACTTTAATACCTCCGATCTTAGCACTCGATCATCCATCTCATTACAAAGTCAAATATAGCCTCGTCAAAACTCTCGCGACTTTTATAGGACACCAAACTCAGATCCCTGACTAATTACAGTTTTTCACTTGGTCGCGCATCATTTTTCGGATCGTTCGATATCTCCGGGAAAAGAAAGAGAGAGAAAAAAGAAAACAGAACCTATAGCAGCAGCAGCAGCATCTCGTATAATATAAAATGTCACTTTCCGCGCGGACGCTTTCTCGGCGCGAACCGCGCGAAAAAAGTAGAGCGAATTACGCGAGACGGGTATATTATAGGCGTCCCCTGCCGCGACCCGCGCATACGCGTGTATGCGCGCCACGGAGAGCCTCTCTCGATCGAGAAAGTTTATCGAGCGTAGAAAAGCATGAAATCGCGACCTCTCGACATGTATACAAAAACGCTTCGTGCCACAGTGAAAATCTGCAATTTCAACACACACACACACACACGCGCACACGCACACACACATATGCAATGTATATATATTAAAGACGGTGTTGTTGTATATGTTACAGGCCGCGCTAGCGTTGCTACTGCAGGTCGCACTTGTGGCGAGCAAAGCATTGGACCAGAAGCAGCAGCTGCTGCCGCCGCAGTCGCAGCAGCAGATCCCGTAAGTTGACTCTCCTACACTTATCTCTCTCTCTCTCTCTCTCTCTCTCTCTCTCTCTCTCTCTTTCACTTTCTTCCACTGGCGCAGCAGGAGCACACAGCGGGACACTCGCTAATTAATCCTCGAAAGTGCGACACGTCCCGTTCGCTCTCGAGAGATGCAGCAACAAGCAGCACTCGTGCAACTAGTTTGCCCGCTCAATTAGCTCGTCTTTCTAAAGCGGTCGTTTCTTTTTTTTTTTTCTTTTTCCAACTGGATGGACCGCGAGATTTTTTTCTCTTTCTCTCCGTTTTGAGCTATGTGTGAGCGCGATGATCGCCTACCAACCGCAAATGACTCGTGTATAATTATTATTGCTGCTTTATTGTCTTGAGACGTTACGCGTATTATATTATGGGTAAGTGCACAGAGGAGACGAGTCACAATCGGTGCGACTTTCTACGGGCGGGGGGGAATTCGTATTCCGCTCGCGCGCGCGCTTTGAGCTACTGCGGGCTTCGGTAATGTCGCCTATACTGTAAATAACGGTTAGCGATTTGCATGATTCGCTTACTTTATATTCTACGGTTACTTTTAATTCATGCGTTACATATACTGTCTTTTATTTGAAAAAAAAAAAAAAACATCCAGATGTAGCCTTTCATTTCGAATTTCACCGCGTTTTATTTATTACTGTCGCTGCACTTGTGCTGAATAAGTATTTTTATCGCTTGGAACTCTAGATTCGAGTACAACGTAGTTTAAGAATTTAAAGTGTATGTGCAATCGTGATGAAAGTATCATTGTGAAACCAGTAACTTTAATGCATATTTCTGTCAATAATCGCATGAAAGAATATCGAGAAAATCATTGAAGCTTTCAGCCGAATAAACAATTGCATTCGTTTCAGTTACAGTGCGCAAGCAGCTCAGAAACGAGTTGGATACGGAGGAGGTGGCGGTGATTTCGGGGGCGGAGGTGGTTTCGGTGGTGGCGACCACCATGGAGGCGGCTTCGGCGGTGGCGACATCGGAGGTGGCGGCTACGGAGGCGGCGGCGGCGGCGGTCACGGGGGTGGCATAAGCGACTTCGGTGGCGGCGGCGGCGGCGGTCACGGAGGCGGTGGCGACTTTGGAGGTGGCCACGGAGGAGGTGGTGGTTACGACCTCGGGGGTGGCGGCCACGGGGGCGGAGGCGGCGGCGGTGGATACGGAGACGCCGGTGGCCACGGAGGCGGTGGTATCGGTGACTTCGGAGGCCACGGTGGCGGTGGTGACATCGGGGGTGGCCACGGAGGCGGAGGTGGCTTCGACCTCGGGGGCGGCGGCCACGGAGGCGGAGGTGGCTTCGACCTCGGAGGCGGCGACGACCATCACGGAGGTGGTGGCGGCGACTTCGGAGGTGGCGACGTCACTGGCTACGGAGGCGGCGGCGGCGGTGACGATCACCACCACGACGACCACCACCACGAGAAGGGCTACTGGAAGAAGAAGCTGATCTGGAAACCCGGCTGGAAGAAGATCTGGAAACCCGCCCAGAAACAGATCTGGAAGCCCGCGTGGAAGAAGATCTGGAAACCCGAGTGGCACCCCACGAAGAAGGCCATCTGGCGCGACATCCAAGTGCCAGCGTGGAAGAAGATATGGAAGCCCGTGTGGAAGGAGATCCAAGTACCAGCTTGGAAGGAGATCAAGATACCAGCTTGGAAGAAGGTCTACAAGCCGATCTGGGTGCCCATAAAGGTCCCCGCCTGGAAGGAGATCCAGGTGCCGGATTGGAAGAAGGTCTACAAGCCCATCTGGGTACCCATCAAGGTCCCGGCCTGGAAGGACATCCAAGTACCTGCGTGGAAGAAGATCTGGATCCCTGAGTGGATAAAGGTCGGCATACCGGGTGAGAAGCATCTTGGTACCGACTCCCACGGATGGGAGTACACCAGCCACGATCTCTGGAAGAAGAAATTGATCTGGAAGCCCCTCTGGAAGAAGATCTGGAAGCCCGGCAAGAAGCAGATCTGGGTCGAGGACAAGAAACTGGAATGGAAGGAAGAGTGGAAGCAGATCTGGAAGCCCGCGAAAAAGCAGATCTGGGTGGACGACAAGAAACTGGCGTGGAAGGAGGAATGGAAGCAGATCTGGAAGCCGGGCAAGAAGCAGATCTGGATCCCGGACAAGAAGCTCGAGTGGAAGGAGGACTGGAAGCAAATCTGGAAGACGGAGCAAAAGCAGGAGTGGGTCGAGGACAAGAAGTTGGTGTGGAAGGAGGCCTGGAAGGAGATCCAAGTGCCAGCCTGGAAGGAGATCTGGGTTCCGGCCTGGAAGAAGATCTGGAAGCCAGTTTGGATATCCGAGTGGTTCCCCATCGACGATCACCACGATCATCATCACGGATGGGCCGACCGCAAGGACACGGCAACACAGCAGACACAAGTACAGCCTGTGAAGCAGCAGCAATCAGCAGCATCAGCAGCAGCAGCAGCAGCCAGCGGTACAGCAGGCGAGCAGCGTTAATCCGGTCAGGTGGGACAGATCGTTCAAAGCGTCAGGAGCGGTATCGGCGGCACCGGCCGCCCAATTGGCCTCGATCACGCAGGATCTCGTGCCACCGCCGCTGGTTCAACAGAACCAACAGTCGCAAGCATTCAGCTTCCCTACGCGCTGATCAAACATCTCGTCAAAGTACGTCTATTCACTTTGGCGGGGGGACGCTGATACGAACGCCTGTACAAAACCAATTGAGATATACTGCTCCCATTCTACTATATATATACACTATCGTCTACGCTGTATGATAATTAAGCAAACTGTACATATTAATCGTTAAGCTGTGTATGATGGGGACGTGTTTACTACGTCTGTCCAAACTCGACTGAAGGGCCCTTCTACTTTTCGCCTTCTCGTATAACTTTGCGTTTATACTCCATACTCTAATTTTTTTTTTGTACTTTTTTTTATATAGTGTGTCTCCTTTTTTATACGCTCTATCTTCGTGTGCCTACTCTATCGTCTTATTGTATCCTTTCTTCATTGTCTGCGAACAACACGCCCCTCGAGCCGCGCGTATTACCTTTTTTTATATTGTACGTCTCATCTTCCACACTCCTACTCTTCTACTCTTCTTTTTTTTTATACTCGCGCGCACATCACGCGTTGTTACATGTTGTCCAACTTATTGTTAACTAATGCTATCGAATAAAGTTGATTAATTTTTGTTAAAAAAATAAGAACATTGTGTCTTGATTTTGTACGCACCCCCACATTATAATCCCCTATACGATTATCACAATACATAAGATCCGTCGAAAAAGAAATGAAATGCTGCATAATATCATAAAGAACAGCAGTAATTCGGAATGATTTCCGTCGGTTAGAAATATACGTTGGGAAAGTAATAGCGCAAAAAATAACGTTCGAGAGCAGAGATAAGGTGTTCGTTATAGAGGCGGGAAAAAAGTCCGATACGACTGTCCGATCTATACTAAAACGCATAAAGCTCAAGCCGTAAAATGTCTCGCTTGCACTTTTTACACACCTATAGCTCCCAACATCCGCCTGTATCCGCACTTTTTTCGCGATTCTCAAGTATACGCGCGCGCGTCTCGTAAATCAACATTTTTTTTCCCCCCTTCCACATCAAACCAGTCTTACCCGCGTATATATAAAATTTCTAAAGCAGGAGAGAGAGATAGAAAAAAAAAAAACAAAGAAGCATATCGAAGAAATCGTCGTCGCCGCTGGATTTTCAAAACCACGCTCTCGCGCGAGCAGTGCAAACACGACCGAGCGATCGGCTGCCCAAAAGAAAAAAAAAAAAACAAATAAAAAAGCAAAATGCAGAGTGAAGTAGAGAAATCGGTATATACCCTTGGTCGATTCGATCTCCAATGCTTGCATAACCCATACATACATATGTGCTCTCGGTTGCTCGCACACAGCTACTATATATGTATACGTGTCTAAAATCAGCAAAGTGTCGGCTCTCCTGCACACTCGGGCGTACATGTACGAGCTGGTCTGACGCAACGGAGCCGCCGCTGCTCTACACACGATAATAATGCAAACACACTCGATCCCTTCCCTCCCCGCACACACCATCCACGGTACACGTATATCTCTATCCCGCGTGTGCGTATACAGTGCGGAGCCGCGAGGAGAAAGCAGCGGCAGCAGCAGAGAGGAAGGAAACTGAATTGCGCACTGCTATAGATCGACGCGCCGAGTGAAAGCGGATTGCCCATTATGAGAAGCGCGCACCCACACTTGGGCCTACCATATAAACTGGCCGTAAATTAATTCGCGCGATTAGGACGTGTGGTGCGATTTTCGTGCCGGCGCGCCTCGTACTGTCGAAATACACGCGCCTCGTGTATACAGGGGATTATTGGTTTGCGTATTACGAGATCGGCAGCTGCGGTACTTAGTACACGAGGATAGGGAGAGATAAAGCCGGTGCGCAAGGACGGACCTTGATATAGGAGTGAAAGTGGAACTTGATATTCGAGATAAATGTCACCTGGGTATATAAAGCGGGATTGGTAATCGTTGGCTTGGCTGGGCGACAAATATATTTTCTCTCTTTCGCGGAAAATTTTTTTCCTCCTTCTTTTCTTTTTTTTTTCGTTCAAGTTTGCAGAATTAGAAATTGCAATGCGAGCTGCTTTTTTTTTAACACTTTACAGATGTGAATATCGTTTTTTGATTGGTGATCGTTCGCGTATTTTAGAATGAAATTCTTGAATCACGCAAATATAGTATTATTTCAATACTGAAATAGATGGCAAGCTAGGCTCGAATTTGGATAATCTTTCAGATTAAGAGTTTATATAGCTCACGACAATCGCACTCGGCAGTATAGCTTTACAAGCACATCTTTTTCCGGGCGTAAAATCACCTCGACAGTAAACGAACCGTGAAAATAAAACAAAACAACAATAATACCTTTTCGCATTTCCCATACGAAGTTTCACGATCTCCCTTCAGCCGCGAGTTATGCGCGCGCCATCGTTGGGAAAATATGCGGGAAAAATTCGAGAAAATCTCATGAAAGCGTATATAGGTCGTAAAGATGATTTTTTTTTACCGCTACATAGGTATACGATCTCTACGCGATTCTCTTTCTCATCGAACGTATCGACTTCCTACCGCACACGAGTGCAATATTATTTAAAAGCCCATAACAATAAAAAGCGTGGTGTTTTTAGCGATCGATCGCCTCTTTAGTCAACATATATGCATCTCGTACAAGTTGTTCAGAGTATGGATGTTTACGTAGTGCGTAATTGCATTTCTTAACTGTACGTCGGCGAATACCTGCGTGCGATTCGACAAAAGAACTATAGTAAGACTTTTTACCTGCACAGTCTAAACCGCTAATTGAACTAATTAATAATATCGGCTCGATATACTTTTCGAAGAAACATTTTCCTCTATAACTCCCCTAAAACTGTGCCATTATCTTGTTCCCCGCCGAGTGCAAAAACCTACCGGGGCATACGAATGCCAATGAGTATACTCCGACAACGGAAAGCCGCAAAAACGCGACTCGTGAAATCCTCTCACACACACACGCACGCATTCTCTTATACTCTCTCAACAGCCTCGCGCAGACTCGCCAAAATATCGCTGCAGTTCATAAATACCGGGGAGCCGCGCGCAATCGGAGAAACACGAGATCGGGCCGTAAAATGATTAATCGGGCCCTGCGTTCATTCGTACACCCAAATAAATTACATTATATTATCGGCACTCTCGCGTGCGCATATCTCATCGATATATTATGTACAACAGGCTTATTTCTTTCAAAATCCGGAGGTGCCGCACTCGGTTACGCACCGTTGATTGCCTTCTCTCGGAGCGCACGTGGTTTCTTCTCTCGTTTCAGCTCGATATAATGTATGCGCGCAGATTGTAACGGGTGCGTATAGGTATATAGGTGCATATCGGAAATCGGTGGACTTATTTTGCGAAGGTGTGTATATATACGCGTGTTTTATCACCTGTAACCGGGTTTGTCTCGCGCTCTCGCGGTTACGACTTCATCATGTGTGCGGTTATTTCAATGTGCGCAATAAATCATTTCGCGAGAGTCCGAGCAGATTTATAATTGGTGGTGTATTATCGCATGTGCTGTTTGCGTGCAGGTCACACTTTGAATTCAAAAGTGTATTGCCAATATATATATCGGCTGTATAAAAAAGATTGAGCTGTATTACACTTGTAGCTCGCGTATATATATAAGAATTCAATCGCGAAATGTCCTTTCTCCCGATACTTTTTTCTTTTTTTTTTTTTGCCAAACACCACATCAATCGTGTTTTTCGTGTTTAAAGCGGGTAAAACAGGGATTTAATCGCTGTAATGTACAAACTTTATAAGGAGGTAAAATTAACCACGAAAGTCGCGCGAAGTCTCGAGGTGTATCGGACAAGTTTCCCATGTGATTACGGAAATTGCTACTTTTATCGAGATACACCCACATACAGAGAGAGAGAGAGAGAGAACGCGTCATTATCGTCTGCTATTATAACCTACTTTATGCACTCGTTTACGAACTTTCAAAAACATGTTTTGTGCCACTTGGGCGATGCGTTACGATTGTTTATGTGTCGTCTTCGTGGCGAGTGCAGGACTTGCATGCACTGATGAGTTTTAAATGTACAACCGCTTCTGGATATAAAATATCTTTTTTGTTTTCCTTTTTTGATTGCCTTTTATTGTAATGGGTAATCGGTGTTAAGTGGTTGGTTTCGCTGATTTCTTTGCTGAGAGAACACTGTATGCGTGTTTATATATGCAAATAGGTTCGTTGAAGCGTATAATTCAATATTCGTTATGTTATTCAATTATAATTATAGATTTACTGAGCGAGAATAAAAGAGCAATGGCCGCTTATATGCAATTGACGGTAATAGACAGTTTCCTTTGCACAAGCGTAAGCATAATTATGCCAATTAAAATTTCTATACATCTTTATTGCTATGGAGAATAATTTTTCTTTTCAAACGGCAAGATTCATTTGGATATATTCCAATTTCTTAATTTATTTTTTACAGTGATTGCTTTTTCCTGACATGTATTTACAAGCCAACTGCAGGGAACGAGAAAACTAACGACAATTATCGAATACTGCACCGTGTGATAAAATATAATAGACATAGTCTCTGTGATAATAACGACAGTTTATTTCAAAGTATATATAAAGTAGAAAAGTGTTACATCTAGACGCAGTTACAGTTTAATAAAGTTTTCCATCATAAACTGAGTCTTTTGCCGGTGATATATTGAATAATTTTTTACACATTTAAAATAATTGTATTTCTAGAATTTCACTGAGATGTACAAACATTCTTATATATTATATACTTTTCTGCATTTATCAAAAATAATATAATGAGACAAAGAGAAACTGCGCAAAATTTCACTTTGGTAATATAACTTTATGGAGAATAGAATTGAAATGACATATTAATAGCATACGCTGAAAGAAAAGTTTTAGAGGTGAATTTAAGACATTGTGCTTTCCGGAGTACTTACATACACACGCGGACTTTTCGTTTATACTTATAGCAAAATTAAATTCTAACGATATTCCGCAAACTCAGAATGGTATATACCTTTTAGCAGTATATCTCTTAATGCTTCTATTTCAATTCGGAGACAATATTTATTTTGATAGTTCTTGGAACAGCTTAAGTATTTTTTATGGCATCTCTTTAGAGTAAGATTTAACTTCCAGAAATCAGAAAAATAACACGTTACTTTTATTACAGCTATCATATATTGCTTTATAAATAAAATATACATCATCTGTCTAAAAATACCAGTTCGTCTTTCTTGAGTACTGCCCATCCAGAATGATTGTAGGCTGTCGGAGTACAATATAACGCAGATTATTTTCCGGGTATACCGTTTTTGTTTTGAAAACCATTCTCTATATAACAAATCTCGCCAAAACCAAAAATTATACATCAGTTTCATTTCTAAACCATACATTCGTCAAATTCTAGTCTCGCATATACCTTCTTCTGCGATCGCACCCAAAAAGGTATAACCAATATAAGCGCAAGGCTGGACTGGACGCGCATAAAAAGAGAGCACACCAACTTTCGTAATCCGGATCGAGTCTCGGCGGAATAAAGTCTTTATGCCAAAAAAAAAAAAAGAAGCGCAGCTCTGAGAGTTCAATTAACGAGTTGCACGTGCTGCATACACACCATAATCCGCAACGGTTTCCTCATAACCCACCGGCGCACGTGCGGACTTTAAAACGTCGCGCTGGTGAAGCCGCTGCACACGGTTCCGTTACGTTTACGAGACGAAGATGACTTTTCGCGGAAGTGTCGTTGCGCCGGTGTGCTCGCGGGGGAACTTTCCAAAATGCAATCGCCAAGCGGCAAGCGTCCCCCCGGACACCGGAGATATATAGTTTTCTTTTTAATGGCCCTCATCGCTGCCTACATATATATATAATGCGTGCGATCTCGTGGAAGCGAATTAATCTCTGAACTTTGATAATTGGCTGCGGAGTGTCGCGGCACACGTGTGCGATTGTATTTAGGAATTATTAACGCTTGATTGCGGGCTTCGCATCGTCTGTGCCGCGAATAAACGTCGGATTGATTGGTTGCGCCGGAGAGATTTTCGGTACATCGCACGTATACGGCTGTTTGCATTGCGCGTGTATTATGTTTTAATTAAAACCCGTCATTCCGAGTACTTTATTACAAACGGGTAATTATAATGGCTTTAAAATGTATGCACAGTTATTTATTATCTCGAGAGATTGGCGAAGCATTAGCTTTATACTTAAACTTTTGAAATCTCAAAACAAACACTACGTTTACAAACAACTCATCCCGCAATAATTTCAATAACCCATTCGCTATAAGTAAAACAGCTTTTTTTTTCTCAGCAATAAGTAGTCGGCGGCAACAAATCTATCTACGCACCTTGAAGCAAAGGCGCAAACGTTTCCTGGTTCACGAAAATATCCGCAAAGTCCAATGTGAAATCCATCCGCTCTCGTCATTAATAAATATATCTCGCAATTGCGGAAGATCGGGGGATATCGGCGTAGTCTTACAAACTTCCGCTTCTCTCAAATGGTCCGCATCTCGGGCAATTGTGTGTCCGCTTGAGGCGCATAAATTTTCCTCGAGCTCGCGCGCATGAAAGAAGCCTTACGTATACGCGCGCTTTAAATTTCAAATGAAGTCGCAGCCACCGCCGGCGCTGCGATGTGAAAAGAAAGAATTGGTTTCTTCGCGTCAGAGGCGAGTAAAGAGATTACTGCTCTAAGGCTATAACAGTCCGAGTCTATGGACGAAACTTGTGTGTACAGTGTTACGGGCGAGTGTTTTGTTGGAAATGCTAAGTGTGTGCAATGTGTGTGGGATGTTGTGCGGAACCGACTGTTTTTTCCTTTTTCTTTCTTCTTTTCTTGTTTTTGCCGAAGACAATAAAGTACCGAGCGGTATTGCCGGGGATGGAATTTTGAGAGTTTCACTCGATCAACTGGATTTATATTACGTAGTTTAGGATTGATGTGGTTATTTATTTTTCTTTTTGTTCACATTGATAAGTTTAGTTTCATAATGGGGATGGGAGAAAAACGTTCTTAAGAACGGAAGCATTTATTTCGTATGAATTATATTGTAATCGAATCGTTCGCAATGAATATTTCATGAGCTACGAAAATTTGAAATCATAACTTTTACGTACTGCACAGATATGAATTGAAACGACGTATTTGAAATAATGTACTATTATTAACACATAAATTGCCGTTTAAAAATTTATAACCTATACATAATTTTTTTGTTCCCAAAGTTCTGATATACATATTTAATAAGAGATAGTCTCGTACTTTCGAATAATTCGGAACTGATTTAACTTTAATCGAAATTTAGATTAATTCAACGATCCAAATGGACAACGCTCTTTTAGTGAGAGAAAGCTTTTTTTGTCAAATAACGCAATCATAAAATTGAAAAAACTGGGCGTGTGTCGAAATCCCCACGGAATTTGTAAGCACATCTTAGTGTGTGTTATAAACAGATGACTCCGCGCGAGAATACACGTGTTTTAGGCTGAACACGCACCAAATCGCTGTATTTTTATTCACCCACTGGAGATGTCTGCGGAATACCGAGTGCCACGACGCGACTTTGGTGGGCTCGAATGACAACATTTTATAAGTACATTTGGGTGAAGAGATTATTTTCAGTAATTTGCACATGTTCGCACACATTATTGCAGACGATAATTCCGTATATTTTTAATATCCACCATTGCCGCGTAGATATTTCATTTTATAAAAACAAAATACCGCAAACAAAGGCAATACGCATTTGCGCTCTTACTCGAATCTTCCTTCAACGAAAATAGTTCAACAGGTTTCATCCAGGTAAAGAAAATCCAGAAAAAGAATCTCTCGATCTGCGAGATCGACTTAATTTAGCAGTCATAATTCAAGCTTGGACCCGTCGAAAATAGTCAAAAAGAATGAACTAACGCGTAAACACACCTCGAGCTGTATTGAAGATTCCGGCGTATATTCAGGGTAAGGTGACAAAACGTTTATTTCCATCCCGGGAGGCTGTGAATGTCAAGCGCGGATAGAATCTCTCAACTTCCCTTTTGTTCGGCCTATTCTATTCTATTCGTTCCAGTGGGTATAAAGTCAAAGTCGCGAAGACGCGCGTTTTCAGTATAAACGCGCGCGACGCCAGTCAAGATGCTGTCCTTTGCTTTTTACGCTGTTCTCGGGCTGTTGCTAGTCTGCTGTTACAGCTGCATTAAACCGGCCAAGTTCCCGCCAGGTCCGCATATACAATACTTCTTTTTTCCCCCGTTTAAGCTAATTATGTCAGTGAATTCCGTAGTTACTTGTGTTTTGCATTGCATGTTGTAGAAATATATAGTTTGTCGGAAAGTTGTAATATATATGTGAAAAGTAGACTTGTATTAAATGCATTATATTATACAAGTTTGCTCATCTTTTACATACGTTGCCAAACTTTACCTAATATTGCCAAATTATCGCCAGTGCAAGGAAATTTTACTCAGTGTTGCCAAATATTGTTTAATGTCTTGGGCAGTAACTGCACCACATTTAGGACTACAGTATGTGTTAACGACAGAAATAGTTTATGCGAGGAGCAGAGACTCCTCCCATGTTCGACAGTATTTTCACTAAACTATTAGGTTAAAAGCTACTCGAAGGTTCGATTTTTTTAAAAGTAGAGAATATTCGGCTTAGTTAGGCAAGGTTTGGCGAAATTTATCAAAATTTTACATGTTTGACAAACTCTGGTAATGATAGGCAAAGAAATTACTTTCGCTAGGGCTATGAGATCGTTTTTCAATTGTCCAATGTAGAGAAATCCGACTGAATGATGAAAAAAATTTTATAAACAAATATGCATGCAGGTCCAGTGTGGTTTCCTTTAATCGGATGTTTCCCGATATTTTATCGGTTGAAACAAAAGTGGGGCTACATGTACCTGGCCTTGGAAGAACTTTCACAGAATTACGGACCGATTCTGGGCTTGAAACTAGGAGGGCAGAAAATTGTGGTGATTTCTTCGCATGATTTAGTAAAGAGAGTTTTTCTGACCGAGGAGTTCAACGGACGACCAAATGGCTTTTTCTTTAGAGTTCGTTCATTTGGTAAAGAGAAGGGTAAGTTGCATGACATAATATACTTTAAAATCCATTATTTCTTTTCTCATTACCACATAAATATAATTTGATTTGTTCCATAAATCTTGCACTATTCATTTTCGAACCAAATTTTATTCTACCTTACGTTTGTTTCAAAATGAGACTGTATAATTAAAACTACCCATCATTTCACGTATTTCTTTGCCGTTTGAAAATCATTGATAATCATTCGCTCGAATCCAACCCGTAAACCCAAATAAAGTATACTCTATCGATACATTTGTGCGTCTTGAGGTATCCTGTTTACGGAGGGTTCAATATGGACGCAACACCGTCGATTCACTATGCGCCACCTGAAAGCTTTTGGATTCGGCCAGCAGACCATGGCACATCATCTGACTGTCGAAGCCCAGTGTCTCGTCGATTCACTACGACAACAGAGCAAAGACGGCCCGGTTCTCATGCATACAGCCTTCGACATCGCTGTGCTCAACTCGTTGTGGACTATGTTCGCTGGGCACAGATTCGAGAACGACGATCGCAAGCTCAAAGAGATACTCGACATTGTTCACGATGTCTTTAGGTGATCTTTTCTTTCTCTATATACGGGCCTATACGCTTTAAAATGAAAATAGTACCGATAGAGAATCAGCCTTTTTACAATATTAATTTATGTGATTTATATCGCGAATAAAACTATTCAATGAAACTATTCGTAAAATAGTTTTTGTAACGTGACTCCAGTCGAGACAAGTTGTTACAACAATTCCTCTGGTAAACAATAGGAGCAGCGTATATATCATGTCGTAACAATAAATTTATATAAGAAGCTTAAGTAAGCATAATGAAAGGATGATCCCACGGGACAGGTTGAACGACACACTGGGCGGTATAATGTCGCACATGCCGTTCCTGCGCTTCGTGATCCCGGAACTCTCGGGCTACAACGAGCTGATGTCGGTGCTCCGACGGCTCTGGACTTTCCTCGGCGATGAGATCGCGAACCACGAGGCTGTGCTACCAGACGATCAGCCGCGCGATCTGATCGATGCCTTCCTCATGGAGATCAAGGCACGTCGTGACAATCCAAACGCCGACGACTCCACCATCTTCGATCGTGAGTATATCGAATAGCGCCCGATTGTTACGCGACGATGAGTTTGAGTATTTAGATTTCGCTGAGTCACCAGTTGCTTGGCTGTCGTGATTTTACGACTGTTTGGTTAGCTTTATGCTGCGACGCTGGCTTAGCGATTTGCGGAGGAAACATTGTTTGCAGAATTAGCTATAAATTTTGTTTGATAAAGCTTATATAGAACTGTCCAACTAATTATGAAAGAACGATTCATTGACATCGGGAAATTATTGCATGACAAATATATCGGTTGTCATTAATTCTATAAAGATAAAAAATAATTAACTACAAGTATTTTATACACGTATATAATACGAATATAATTTATACAACCTTTGATGACTTTAGATGAAAATTTGCTTACTTTGTGCCTGGACCTGTTTCTCGCTGGATCCAAGACAACGACGGATATGTTAGCGATGATGTTCGCCTTTCTGGCACTGAATCCCAACTGGATCAAGGAATTGCAAAAAGAACTGAACAATGTTGTTGGTAGGGATAGGCCACCGGCTTTAGCAGACATACCCAGTTTACCAAAAATCGATGCTTTTCTGTCAGAGGTAAGCAATTATTAGTTCGCTTTATTTTTAAAATTCAATGCAGCTATTCTTTTTTTTTGTTTTTATACTATGTATTATTATTTCTTTTCGAACAGTTTCGTTGTTAAAAAAATCTACTCAATGGTCTTATCGTTGTTGTAATTCCAGGCACTGAGATGGTTGACGCTCGCACCTTTAGGATTGCCGCACAAAACTGTACAAGACGTTTCATTGGATGGATACTTAATTCCAAAGGTTACATTTTGTCTTATCCCTACAATTCAAAATTTTAGATAACAGTTTCTCAATTATATGTGTACCTTTTTTCCTGAAGGACACGATGGTGTTATTGAACTTTCACAGCGTGCACTACGATAAAAATTATTGGGATCATCCAGAAGAATTCCGACCTCAGAGATTTTTAGACGAGGAGGGCAAATTTCGACAGATAAACACCACCATGCCATTTGGACTTGGTAATAAATCATTTTTTTTTATATCTTTGACAACATTATTTAGATTCTTTCCACTAGCAACAACCTTTCGATAAAAAATTTACACATTTAGCATTAATTGTTGTGTCATAATAATTTTCAGGAAAAAGACGATGCTTAGGCGAAGGTTTAGCGCGCTCGACCCTCTTTCTCTTCTTCACCTACGTGCTGCATCACTTCGACTTCGTCGCGGCCCGAAATCACATTCCGCCGGATCTGAACGGCTACGACGGCTTCGTCATCTCGCCAAAACCTTACTATCTCGAGCTCACGCCCAGACCTGACGTTTGATCGAGGACTTTTTTTCATTTTTTTTTTTGAAACTGCGATCGCGCGCAAATAAACGGCCTCCTCCTATCATGTTCGACCTTTATTTATTTGAAAGCGTCTGCGGGTTTCGAGCTTTGATGGCTTATAACTTGAAACGGCGCGTGTTTTGGAAAGCTTGCCGTTTGTGAGAGCAAAACATGTCCTGTTTGATGAATGTCTCGCGGTTATTTATTGGTAAATTGATGTTCCGGTTGCGCAGCGAGTGAAGTACTTTTGATCTATATTACGCAGCTAATTTATAATTCGTTGCATACATATTATGAAACTATAAATATAGTTGTAAATATTTGTTCTTGTTAGGTGAAAAAAAAGAGAAAAATTGCAGAGAAAAACAAGGTATGTAAAGATCATTGAAAGATCTTTAATTACGAAGTATAAATTGTGTTTAACTAAAACTTAAAAGTCTTGGCGAATTCCGACCGATACTTTTTTATGCTACTTTCTCCGGATATAAAGGCGCCGAGGAAGAAAACAGAAAAAGAGCATACAATCCAAGAATAGTCTCGGACACACATCACAGCCACGCAAATTGCTTACTACATTTATTTGTGCAGTTGCGTAAGGCCGTTTATGAACAGGAACTGAATAAAAACTGCAGAGATGAATTGAGCACAAAATGCGATAAGATTCTGGAATTGTACTTTTAAATGTTTATTCATGGTATGCTTTTACTTTATTCAAATCTTAGATTCGTATATTCATAAAAATATTTCAAATGATATTATAGTGTACAATTAATTACTATTACTGCTCAATTAAAAAAAAAAACATATTAAAGAGGTAAGAAAAGAACAATTAAAGGAAAAAATCATTTATGTAATAATTATATTATACAAGTTTTCATATAGAACAGGCACGTACGTACTACAGATTAAACTATATAAATACTTCACTAACACAGAATAAATGTTTCTAACGTGCTTTTCCATTTATCACTGTATCCATCTCCATACTATCTGCTAATTTAAAATAGTTTACATGGATTTCTCGTAAAATAAATTGGTATTTATATACATTTCAAAATTACAAAATGTTTACAGCTCTTTCTTGATAAATAGTTCTAAACAGATAAATATCTATTACTTTAATATGTACTGATCTCATTATCATCGTGCAGTATATCCATTTTAGAATTTGTTTCATATATCAAAACCATAATAATATATTCCTCAATAATTGAAAATTGATTTTTTTCTAATTTTAAAACTACTTTTTTAGGCATATTATATAGAAAACTAATTAGTTAAAGTGTCAGCTTGTAATAGATTTACCATTAAATAATTTCGATTATTTATCTGCCACTTTTTACATTTATTCGTAATATATTATCCTCGAAAATTTACGAGCTCCTCTTCCGATCTGGGATTCTCAAGATACAATTCCGATTTCTCTCATAAGGTGATTCTTTCGGTGTGAAAAGGATCGATTCCCAGGCTCAAGCTAGAGGATTTCTAGCCGTGAAACGGTAGAAAATCATATACCACTGGATGATTAGTGTGAAAATCCGGAAGTCTTCGCGAACTTATAAGCTATTGTAATTAAATATGTAATAGATAATGTTATTCAATTACAGTTAGACATTTAATAAGCAAGCATGAAACAGCAATATCTACAATATACAAAATCGGCTGTAATATATATTATTTCCTACAGATGTATTACTTTGCCACATTTTTGTAGCGTTGAATTAACAGAGCGCATTTGTTATTTTATTTTAAAGTGCGATTTCTCGCAGAATTTTTTAAGCTTATTTAATTATTTAAACATACTGATTTATTCTAGCAATTCGATTTTTGCAGCTTGAACATTTTTAAGTTACCTGCGGGAATCGAGAAAACTGATGATTATTGAATACGAAATCGTTTGAAAACTAATGGGCACTGTAGCGCTGTAATAATTATCACAGCTTATTTATATTATTAAAGTAGAAAACGACCAGATCCAATCAGATATAGTTTTCTTTCAATAGATTTTTCAATATGTTTGATAAACTAAATGTATCTCACGCGTTATTAAACAGATTTTTGCAATCACATTTAGAATAAATGCATTTATAAAATTTCACTTGGTCATGTAAACTTTTGTATGTACATTCGCCGAGGATAATATAATATATAATAAGATAAATAGAAACTACGTTAAATTTCACCTCAGTATATACCTTCGTGTAGGCATAATTGAAATGACATATTAATAACACACGCGAAAAAAATGTTTAGTGATGAATTTTAAACATTATGTATTATGTGAAATACTCAATTTTCATTCGTTTAGCGCGAATAAACAAGTGTAGCACAAGCATAGGATAATTTTTGTAATTAAATCCTAACGATATTCTCCGCGTTTCTAAGAACAGAATTTACTTTTGAAAGTATTCAAAATGCTTCTTTTAATATAGAGTCAATCCTATATCATGAAGTTTAATTTCGCTTATTGGAAAGGCAACATTTTATGGCACTTTGTAAGTAAGCATTAAAAAAGAAAAAACACATTTTTTTGTGAATTCTACAATTCAAATCATATTTGAGCAAATTATTTTCCAGATTTTGTTACCAACCTTTAAATAATTATTTTTAATTCGCTGTTTCAAGATGATTTCTTTCTTACCGTACTTATAACATATAATAACTAAATATTTAAACAAACGATTAACTTATAAAAATGTCTCTTAGTGAGACAAAAAATTCTTTACATTCGTTCTAAACAATGTTGTACAGAATTAGTTTCCATAGCTTCTTCCTTAATGTATCTGCAGTTCACTAGCAAAGCCAAGCTTCCGCTCTACCTTACTATACCTGCACCATAATCTCGCGACCAATTCCCAAGAACGAGGAAAGAAGAAAAACAAGGAAATAAAAGAGCATGAAATTTACAGTGTTCATGAAAAGCAGCTTTGAGCGAATTGAATGCTCTAGAAAAATGTACTTAATAGTAAGATTTTGTTTATAATACTTTATGGGAAAGGTGTAAAAATATTGTAAGTGATTTACTTTTTCAATGTATTATTTCAAGATGAATTTCAATGATTAACAGTAGTATGAATGAAAATTTTATTATTATTACTGAAGTACTTATTCTGTTGTATAAATGCAAGTGATGAGTGCTGACAAGTTTCTATTTTTCATATAATGTTATTTGATGTTGAATTTCATCGATTTTAGACAAGTTTATTTGTTGATAGAGGTTTTATATATAAAAATGCACTTTGATTCTTTTTTATCGATGCTCCGATCAGACTTAGAACGAATTCTCATATTCATTAATTTCGTTACGTGTTATACTATTAAAAGTAAGTGTATGAGTCAAGATTAGTATGATCTTTACGACGACAAATTTTATCGGTAAAATATATTGCTACATGGCAATTGATTATTTTGTTATCAAGTTTATAGTAAACAGTAAGCACTGTTATCCATATTATGTGCAAATAATTGCAATCTTTCATATAAAGTATAGAAAAACTTCCTTATCGTTCCCTAGCGATAAATTAAAATAGGTATTTAGTTTTAGCATAGATTGTAGCTGAATAATTTGACAAAGCCAACAACATGAAAAAAAAACTATTTTACGCAAAGCTTAAATTGAACCACCCTTTATATCATGAATATTTAAACAACACGTTGAAAAGTAAACTGAAATGAAAATACAGAGAATTTCGATTTAACTACTTTTGATTAAAATACTATAGATAATTCATTATTAACTAATTAATAGATCCATTATAAACAAGAAAAAGTTTCAAAACACTGTCCCAGTTAGTTTTCAATGCAATGATAAGCTTTTGCATAACCAACACATGAACTACGAGATATATATGTATATATATGTTATACAAATTAGTTGATATTGCAATTGAGTAATGATCTTGGAAATTACATACATTTTTATTTGAAATACTTGATTATTGTAGCATGTCTTACACTTTCTTTATCAATTTTTTACCGTAAGCATTTATAAATGATCACAATTTACAAAATAATTAATAATAATTCACAACATATAAGCAACATTAATTTGTAATAAGGCCGAGCTTACATTTTATTTTAACTTTTCTGTATGTTTAATAAGAAATTAAGCATCAATTTATTTTATGTGACCTACTATTTCATTAAGGATACGGTGTTGCTGTTGAACTTCCACAGTGTGCACTACGATGTAAATTATTGGGACCATCCAGAAGAATTCCGGTCACAGAGATTTTTGGACAAAGAAGGCAAATTTCGACCAATAAACACCACCAAGCCCTTTTGGGTTGATAACGAAAAAGAAAACACCTTTATTTCATTTAAAAAGGATTGATTTCATCTATGTAAGATTTTATAATTTATCTCTATAACTAGAGTACATGAGAGTATATGCGCGTCTCAGCAATTCATAATCAACACCACTCACAGTTTCCGTTCGAGTTTTTAGGCTCGATCAATTAAAATTCCAATAAATTTTAGGAAAGTGACGATGCCTCGTCAATGGTTTGACACGCCCGACACTTTTCCTGTTCTTCACCTACGTACTGCTTCATTGCAACTTTGAAACATCTCGTAATCATAATCCACCTGATACGAAAGGTTACGACGGCTTCGTTATCTCACCTAAACCCTACTGATTTTTTATAAAGAATCTGAGATATGTATTGATCGTGCCAAACTAAACTAAATTGCAATCAATTATTTATGCTATTAGTGTAAACTGTAATGTATATAAAGAGACATAAAATAGTTTTTCTTAGTTCTCAAAACAAAATGCAGAGAAAAATAATTGTATATAAAGCTCATTGAAAGATCTGTAATTATGAAGTATAAGTTGTATTTAACTAGAACATAAAAGTCTTGGCGAATTCCGACCGATACTTTTTATGCTACTTTCTCTGCATCTAAAGGCGCCGTGAGAAGAAAGAAAAAACAAAAAAAGGAGCATACAATTCAAGAATAGTCTCGGACACACATCACAACCGTACAAATTGCGAAACTGAGAAAAAACTACGTACAAGAAGGTACTGCAACTAAGAATATTATAACATGTATTAGCAATGAGATTCCGAAATCGTATTTTGAATAATATACTTATATTGTACTTAATATACACATATACCTTATATTTTTGGTGTTTTTATAAAATTTTTTTCGATGATCTTAGAATATAAAATCTAATGATCGTTACTTATAGCAACTGTATTTTAAGTGACATTTCTTAAAAAGACACGTATGCTATGGAAGAAACGAATAATTAAAGGGCAAATCTTTTATGCAATAAAATTGGTATTATAGATTGAACCAAATATTTCACCAACAGCGAATAAACTTTTTTAAATATAGCCTTATCAGTCTATGATTAATTCATTATGTATATATTTTCATTCTTACTAAATTCATCACTGATGAACGTATAATTAAACTAGAGCGAATATAATTGTCTAAATGAATAGTCACTCGCATTGCATGATAACAAAATGCTTGGCTCTTCAAAAAATAAATTAAAACTACTAATTTTTCTAAATTTTGCATCGAGAGAAGTATGTATTTCTTTCACAAATTTAATAATTTTACGCTTTTTCATTAGCTTTGTCAGCTAAATCTACATTCCTAAATGTTAATGCTTTTTTTAGGTAGAATGTATAATTCAAAATAGATTTATTACTAAAACTGACATTTTTAATTAGTAATATCTTAAGCATATATAATAATAATTAAAAATAAATTATTCAACAGGGTTGACTTGACAGATTTGATGAATTATTTTAAAATCAACACTTAATTAAAATATAATTTAAAGTTCCATCCTTATACTGCGCACGAATAATTGCTCTAAGTAATATATATTTTTAGTAACGGATACAACTGGTACGTCGAATAAAAGATTCTTTACATATGGATTTAAAAAAAAAACAATAGGTACTATATAACTTTTAAATGAATTTCAACCGAAATGGTCGCCTAACAATATGATTTGCTAAAAACTCCTAATGAAGATATGTCTACTAAGGTACAAGTATATTGGCACATTCTGTCACATCGTTTCTATTTTGGTATATCATAACTAAACGACGCAGAAATCTTTTCATTTTGATGCGCTTGAAATGCATCAAAATCACGATTCCCACATCGTACTTTATCTTCGAAAATACGAATCGCTGAAACACTATCTGAGGTGCAGACTCAGTTTATCGATTCTTTCGGTGCGAAAAATAATCGATTTGAGATTATATGACTCAATCTCTGGTCTTAGATGTGTCCAGAGTTCTGGGTACTAAAAGTGTTTCGTACGGTTTGGGCCCTATCGTCATGCCCATTTTTATGTCCAACTTGGGTGCTTCCTGTCCGGGTACCGGTCGCAATTCGTACCGCTGCATGATTCCCGTGAATATTATGAATAGCGAGGACCTTGCCAGTGCTATGCCAGGACACTGCCGACGGCCTGCGAACAAAGTCAGTTTTAAAAGTTTTCCCATAAATGCACATTTATGACTAAAATATATACGTTTTATTGGGTTAACATTTAATCCCCTTATAAAAAACGCGATGACCAGAAGAAGTATGAAATAATTTTGAAATCTCTAACAAAATTTAGCACGTCCAACCGTTAGAAATCTTACTACAAAATAATATGATAAATCAATTGAGCAGATTTAAAATGTTTTCACAATCATACTATGACTAATGAGTTCAATGGAAGAAAATTAAAACAAACTTATCAATCAAGCCCAAAATGATATCTTCAATAATATAAAAAACATTAGTGACTTTCTCAGAAACAACGACCCATAGCCACAGATATATCCAGTAAAATCTCGACAACTTCAACCGACCAGCTATAACTACTCAAAACATACACTCAGATTGTCTCAATCTTATCTCGACAACCCAAGCAAATCGCACCGAGTCCCCTGCAGACATCATAGCTCGGAATCATCAGCAAAAAAAAAAGATAATTTACAACCGCATCGACACGCAAAATTATCAGAAGCGCCGTCGGAAGCTCGCGTAATATAACAACCGCGACACGATGCCGCGATAACAATTATACATAAAAAAAAAAAAATACACCCACACTTTATCTTACGCAACGACACACGCAGACACGCATTAACATAATATAATCGGTTCCGTATGCAAAGCGTGTAAAACACACCTACCGATGTGCGCTGAGACGCGATACCGATCGAAGAGTGAAATCGATACATCGGCGGGGAATAAGAAGGGAGTGTGAAAATCCGGAAATAACAGTCCGCGGGTGCGATGAGTCCACGGGTTTCGCGCCAACACTCATTGTCGACTCGGTCGCGCGCCTTGATTAGGGAAGCGCTGTATACGCGACGCTCCTTTTGTCTACACGCGTTACGTACAAAGGAACTTTCGTTTTCTGCCGGCGCCGTGTATATATACGAGTATACTCTAAGAGACGCGATTATAATGCGAAAGGAGAAACACAACGGGCGACCCGCGATTTTATCGCCTGCGCCTCGAGCTATATGCCAGTGCGTCGAGTGGGAAACACATTGCAAAAGGATTAAAGCTTGTATGAGTTTAGTGTCCTTGTGTTCGTTATAACTTCATCTGCTATTGCTTGGCTAATTGGCTGTTCTTCTTATCGGTGCTTGAGATAATAAGTTAGTGACAGATATGTAAATATATGTATGATAGCCATGTTTTAAGCACGTGAATTCAAGTTTACATGCTGCATTAAACTTTTTAAGGACCGAGTATGAATCGAAGGGCATGAATTGAAGTAACAGGTTAAATATGATTCTATAGTTCCAAATGCGGTTTAAATACAAAAAAAAGATGCACTGCAAGATTCTTTAAAAAGTATTCAATGTCAAAATCGAAATTTAAGAGATTGGCTAAATTAGGCAGGTGAATAATGCACATCCAATTCGAAATTCACGCGTAACCTGATATTGAATCCAGCTACCCAATTACTCGTGCAGGTACCTACACTTTTTGAATTGTTAATGTTAAGAAGGCGTTCAGTCCGTTGATTTTATTCAAATTCTCACGCACAAATCAAAAAGAGTAAGTTTGATACTGAAAGCTTTACACTCTCCCTTTAAAATCACTTTTACAGCCTAAATCCATGGATTAATGATCCAAATTATGAACACATTTACCCCCGTGCAACATAGGTCTAAATACTACAAACTGAAAAAAAAGACGCAAAACATACCTTTGCCAAAGGAGAGCAAATTGTCATCCTGTATGCACTTGCCCTGTTTGATGAATCTCTCGGGCTTGAAGCTGTAGGGATCTGGATAGAGATCGGTATCTGCATGGATCGAGTGTAGATTCATGATGACGACACTGTCACGCGGTATGTCGTAGTCGAGGAGTTTAGTATCGGCCAAGACTCGTCTAGGTCCGATGATAGGAACCACCGGCGTTAGCCTCTGACTCTCCTGAATCACCGCCTCGACGTATGGCAGCCTGCGATACGAGGAAACATAAGTAGTTGGCGATTAGTTAGGCGCGTGTATTTTTTTTGTCAAATTTTCGCTGTGACAAATGTTTGTGTTTCAAGTTTCATTAGCATTTCGCTGATGAAACGGTGTTTAAAATAAACTTTAAAGCTGTCTACATTGTTGTTCATAAAAAAAAAAGAAAAAAAACATTTCGAGTATAAATGGTTGACACGACAACGTTGTTATGCTTCACAAAATAAATATCCATTAAGTACAACAAAACTTGAATTGAATATTTATCGCATAATACAATGTACAGCTATACATTTTTATAAGAACTAGGAACAAATCGTTATCGTGACATTCCTTTAATTTAAATTAGTTATAAAAAAAAATCAAGAGACAATCAAAATCAAGCACTCAAGTATAGTAATCGTTAAATACGTTTTGCCAATCACTTTTAACCGTCAAATCAAAAAACAAAAGATCTCGATTTCTGCACGCCATCAAATCGTCATCCTAAAATATATAAGAATCGATGCATCCGCTCACTCGCATGACGTTCCATGTCCTCGCATAGAAAGCCATTCGTCACACGTACTAAGAATACCATATATATACGCACACAAGCCATTCGTATCGAGCGATACAGAGCAGAAAGCTGGCATAGAGTCGCGTCGACTTTTACTCTCTCACCGCTTGGAGCCCCAGGTGTATAACAGACGCTTTTTGCCCGAGATGTCACGATAATCGTCGTGAATGCACTTCTTATGAGCGCGATTCCTCCGTCGCTCTTACAAAGCCGCGAGCATTGCCTCGAGGATCTCCCTGATCTATATATATATATATATATATATATATACATATAATCGACGGAGACTCGTTGATTTATACGAGCGATACCACGAGTTTTATCGATGTATATATACTGTATATATGTGCTGTCCGAAAATTCGAAGGGAATTCTGCTGTCTTAACTTGAATGCGATATTCTTTATGCGTTTCTTTTTTAAAGGAATCGCTTCGAATCGGCTTCCTACTTCCCGGAGAAATCGAACGTGTCCGAGTTGCGATCTTATATAGGAAATGATTTTATCGCTGTATCCGACAATGTGCCATTTTCGTACTGTGCTGATTTTACTATATGGGCTTTGATTTTCATGCAAAGATTAGATTAAATCGCGAATGCACACCATACGTTTCGAATGAAATCGAAAAAAGCTCAAAATACTTATTTGAAATGAAAACAGGTTCGCAAAACTTATAAAAAGACTTACTTTGCCTTGTCGCTGAACTCCGGGAGCTTCTCCCGACCTATTAAACGGTCGATTTCCTCGTGAACCAATCGCTGCGAATCCTGATTGATCAAAATGTTCAGGAACAGAAATTCAAGGGTCGTCGCGGTGATATTGAGGCCGGCCAGAAGAATATCCACGAGAATAATCACCAGTTGATCCTCTGTGAATGGTAAAAATCGTATTTTTTTTTTTTTCATTATTGTATATTACAAAACTTATACGGTTATACATATATATCTCTATCGCAAACAATTCGTGAACATTCACACAACCAGTATCTTTTATCAATGTTCAAAAGATTGAATAAATTAAAAAAAAAAGAACAGCTGCGGTGTGCGCGATGCTTATATATTTTTGATAGATTTTTTTTACACAAAATTCGAGATTGCATCGGCAAAAAGCGTCAGAATCCATAGTCGCAACGTCGCGAGCACGAGCGAGAAAAACTGATGTATACATCCTCGATAAAACCTCTTTGCATTCGCCGCAACACTAATGAAAATACCACAGCGGAGAACATTCTCAGCGGATCCAGTTGTCGGTGTAACCGTATTGTCTCGCACCGAGGTACCTCACCGCGGGATAATTACACACGCGAAAAGTCACAGGTAGCCGCTAATCGCGCGCAATTCGCAGCATCTGAAAAAAAAGGGCTTTCACCGCGCGGACGCATCTACTCGTTCTTTGCCTACCCCTGGGAAACGTATACAAGTCGGCGAAGCTGCGGAATCTCGTTCGCGCGCGAAACTCGCTCTATAATGCCTCTATATCTTGCGTAATGACAGAATATGTAGTCGTGCGATTCTCGCTTCTGTAAGCGCGCGTGGTGGTATATAATTAAAATGTTATAGACGACTCGTTTCTCACACGCCTACATTCGTATATGAATCATTCAAGCGCCTTTTTATTCCAGCGCAATCTCTTTATGCGCGTGTGCGATTGATTTTCGCAGTGATTTGGTTCAGATGTATAAAGAAGCTGAAACATTATTTTATGGCTGACTGTTGCATTGTATCGCCAAATTTTATACCTCAAAAAGAAATAGCAGTAATGATTGCTCTTTATTTATATGTAATAGTTTCTATGTACTCTCTGATTCTCGTGTAAGGTAATGAAAAATGTCACTATGCATTTCGGGTATTAGTATTTGACCGGCAAAGACATCTTAAAGTATATTAAAATTTTATCGACCAAAATTCTTTCGACCTCAAAAGTTTCGACCCCTATCTATTTGTATATATCTGTGTATATATATCCTTTTTTACATACTTTTGGGTATATATGCATACATGTATATATAGAACAATATACGATAGCAAAGTTAAATTCTATACACTATACAAATCTATAGATTTATAATATTATAATTTCACGTTGAGATCGTATAGCGAGCATATCAATCTCGTATATCATATCATTATGCATTTGCACAGTAAACTAATCCAATAATGTATAATGACAAGATATAATACCGTCAAAACCAGCCTCGGGTCCCTTGCCCGCGTACATCTCATTGAGAAAGAGGTCGATAAGATCAGCCTCGCTGCCAGGCACGTAATTCCTTTTGTGCTCCTCGATCGTCTCCTGCAAAAAAAAAAACCCTACTCGTATAAAAGGTGCTTCCAAAAAGTCGCCTATTATACGACACGATTGCAAGTTTATGTATGTGTACTTGCCATGAGTATCGACTTGAATTCGTTGTTGAGAGTGACGAGAAGATTGTAGCCGGAGTAGTCGGGCGCTATGTAACGGATCCATGGATATGCCGAGAGGATGCCGCCCGTCATGTCGAATGCCTGCGCTCGTCTGTCCATCAGATCGACGAAGTGTTGCAATCTGCGAGTACGAGTTGCGGACAGAATGAATAGTTACAGTCGCTCGTACAAGGATTTCATCGTCGCGCATGTACACCTATAGGCTTATTCTTAGCTCCTTGAAATCGAAAATACCCACTACAATCGTATGCAATAATGATCGACTTATGATTTCAAGTTTCTAATACGCAAAGCTATGCAGGAGTTCGATAAGCCTATATTGTTACATAAAAATGCTACTATTGTTTCATAGGCACATTGCAATACCTATAAAAGCACTCAGCAACGTTACCTAAAACTTGTATCCACAAATATAACAAACCTGTCCTCCTTGAATCTCTTTCCCGTGGCGAAAGTCCAGAGCACATTGATGATGGTCGGAATGATGATCGGCTTCATCTGACGCACGCCACCGTCCTCGATACCCTTCAAGACCTGGAGGAGCTCGTCCTGAATGGAATCCGTCATTTCCCGCCGCGAGTAACCTATCGATCTCATGCTTTTCACGAACCAGGCTCGAATGTCGCGCCAGATTTGCCCGTCGTTCATAGTTATTCCTTTGGACAGAATTTAAATTAAGTTTACAAGGGCGTTGTCGCAACCTGTAACCGATTAAACGTTTATATTATCAATGCGGATCGCGTGACTTTGTCAAATCTATTTTTAACGATCGAATATCAAGATTCATTGTCTCTTCGATTATCGAGGTGAAATTTCGTTGATTTTCAATCGTTCATCATTTGTTCAGCTTATACAAACACACGATTAATGACTCTATTTCGATTCGTTTGGTGCACAAGTCTCTACGTATCATTCTTAAAAATTTCAATTCCAACAAATACACAACGATCATCCCCATGATAATCCGTCACATCCATGCGCATATACTCCACCTTTCTTCTTGCCCATGTTCCTCAGTTTGATGAAGTAAGTCCAAGGCCGTCCGTCGTAGAGCTCGGAGCTCAATACCGCGTGGATGCACTCGCTACCGGACACCACGATCGTGTTGCCACTTCCGAGTCTCAGACTGATTATCGGGCTCCCGTAGCGTCGCGACAACTCCAGCAGTGCCTTGTGTTGGCTGCCCAGCTTGAGGCTTAGCTTGCGCAGCTCCTTCACGTTGCCGACGAATGGCCAGGGGAACGGACCTGAACACACACACGCATACCAATTGAAATTATGAAAATTGTTCCAGTGGATCGATGCGTAGAAGGTTTGGCTGCAGATTCGTTGATTTGTCGTCAAGATAGGTTATTGGGGATGAAGTGATTGCGAACTGATCGAATTGAAGATTGCTGATACTTGAAATTTTAATCGTAATGATTAAAGGCTATAGCCGGATAAGCGGGTGAAAAAAGCCTTTTCACGGATTTCACTGAAATTTGTTCACTTTAAGTGGTTTGGAAAAAATGAAAAAAAAAATGAACGTCTCTTTCACTTGAGGATCAGTGAAAAATGCCACTGATTTTGGTCGAAAACGCTATTTTCAGTTATGAATTAGTGAAAATTACATCGATTTAGAATGTTATTTTGCTTTCACTGATATCGCAGTGATTTTTGTTCTCAATGTCTAATTAGTGGAATAACGAGACAACAAAGAAAACAAGGAATGTAATTAATATTGCGAGAGTCAGAGTGGGGAAAAACGATAAGCATAGTTAACTGTCGCATTTGGACAAGGCAGTTCTACGGAGCATCATGCCGGACCACTTGTATTTGTAAGTATTACGTACTAAGTTACCATGAGATGCACACTATTCTATTATTATTTTAATTCATTAATATAGTTTAATTTTAATTCACTTATTATTTTAGGTAAATATGTTAATAACCGGAATTGTCAAGGTCTTGTGATGATACTTAAAGGTAAGATTCAAATGATTTTTTAAAAAAAATTTTTACTTTCACCTTATATTTTTTTATAATGCGAAACTATTATAATTGCAACTTCGACGATAGTCTAAACATTTGTTTGAACAAAAGTTGAGTAAAGGAATATTGATTTGTATTATATTAATTGTTTTAATGAATGCGATAAATTATTTATGAACGTCATTAATGCATCTAAAAACCTAAAATTAATTGTTTTGGTACAAAATTAGAAAAGTTATTCGAGTTTAAAAATTTCAAATCAATTTTTTTGAGCCTCCCTAGAAAGACTACCACTATGGGAAAAATTTTCTTATACGCGCTTTTCAAAACTAAATATTAAAAATACGATTTTTCACCAATATTGCACAAATAAATATTTTCTCTACTTATTTTCGACCAAAAAGGTGGTATAGTATTTTTACAATTTTCAATTCAAGAAAAGCGAAAAATCATTAAAAAAATTAAAACCCCTATTTTTGGTCAATTTTGGAAAGTTTTTCGGTAATACTCCAAGCAGAGCACTGATAAATATTTCTTAACTTATTTTTCACCAAAAAGGTATTTTGAATTTTTTTCGTTTTTTTGGACAGCGAAAGATCATTAAAAACCATTAAAAACCAAATTTTTGGTCGATTACCCTATTGAAATCGCGCGAAAAATCATGCGAAAAATCACGCGAGAAATCGCACGAAAAATCTTTCTGTTATTGTCTAACATATTTTAAACATATTTTAATATTTCGTGCATTGAGCGTTAAAAAACTATCGTTACTCGCTTATCTGGCTATAGCGGAAATAGGCACATGTAATCCGTTCAAGTTGTGATAATTAACACTTCGCTGCTTTGTATGTATAATAGTTTTATAATACACGAAGACTGAATTAACAATAAATAATAATTCCAGCAATTACAGTTGTGTGCAAAAGTTTCCGGCCAAAGAGAATTTTGTAATAAAATATGGTATAAAGAATATAAAACGAAAATGCAAGTCTATCATCGTAATGTATATTTATTATACTATCAAAATACGAAATCAAAAAATTTTGTACAACAATTAACAATTGTTTATAACAAAAACAAATATTTTCGCTTATTCATAAGTATCCGGCCAAGTACAAATTATGCACTAAACTTAAGAAACATAACACTGTAACTCAATGAAAAAATCCCAATAACAAAAAAAGGTAATTTTTGGATCAATATTTGATAGCCATACTCTTTGCTTGTTAATTGTTCTACATTTTTTTATTACATATTTTGATAGTATAATAAATATACATTACGATGATAGACTTGCATTTTCATTTAATATTCTTTATACCATATTTTATTACAAAATTCTCTTTGGCCGGAAACTTTTGCACACAACTGTATATACCCATCGACGAATCTCCGCCCATCCAAAATAATAAAGAAAGAACCGAATTGCAGTTTTATCAACGCCAGACAATATTCCACCTTTTCCACTCGACTTCTCGCATAATTATCTTTTTCGTAACCACATTAGCGATAGTTTCCCTGAGCTATGTCAAGAACAAAGGGATAGGTACAATTGCGGATCGCAACCCTTTCGATGACTTGTCGACACCCTAATAACGTATGCAGATTGCGCCTCAATTGCACACCCGTACAGTCATCATTATCTCCTCCGCACGCTCATGAATATACGCAGCATGAAAAAGGAACGAAAGAAAAAGTCTGGGCATTGTATGAATAAGGAATACCAGTCAGTCATCGAAGAAGCGATATCGAATCTCAACTCCGAGGGAACGATACGCGCGTGTGAGACAGTAAGAGTCGCCGCAGCAGAGGATGGACATTTACGACAGCCGTTACTTCACGATCAATAAGACGCTGCTGATGTACACCGGTCTATGGCCCTACGAAAATCGTCTCAAGAAATTCTACAAACGCACCTGTTACAGCCTCGCCCTAACCGCCATGGGCATGCCGCATGTGAGACGTCGCAGCAATTATTTAAAATTCGCGTGTACGATTCGCTTGGATATATGTGCCTTCATTATAGGTATTATTGGATGTACAGGTGATCGGTATTCGCAAACATTATGGAGTCGATATGGACAGATTCCTCGAGCACATCGCAGTTCTCATGTACGTAATCATAACTTATATGAAACTGCTGACGTCGGTTGTCGCTGAGGGAAAGGTTCGTTCATGTGAATGTATTCGTTGGACGACGATGAGATTTGATTTTTGCTTGGTTTTGCAGCTCAAGATAATGTACGACGACATCGCGAGGAATTGGCAAACTATACTTGACAAGCACGAAAGGATTAGGCTCATCCAGTATTCGGAAAGAGGAAGACTCATTGTTCTCATTTACACGAGTATGTTATCGATTTTTATTAATTTTTGTCGTTTTCCTTCTATCGATCCCCATCTCTCGTGCAGCTGGACCCAAACTAGCAAGGAAATGATCTGCAGACAATGTGCGGATCCTGAATTTTCTTGAAACTTTCAGAAACTACCTTTTACGCAAAATAATGAGACTTGCGTATCGGCGGTTTATTGAATAAGCCCTGAAAATCAAGATATCCACTATATCTAAAACATGTTTCTAAATTTTGAGAGATCTATATGCAAGGGTCTAATTCCTATCAAGTCTCAAAGATACACCAAAAATGGATTTTTTTTTAATTTTCAAATCTTTTTGATGTTTTATCTCAAAAGTTTCTGATAAAATCATAAAAATAGTCTGTATTTATTCAGAATATTTGGTGAAGGTCTGAGATTGGTCGACATAGCCCCTACGTACACTTGAAAATCTAACAATGACTGACATGACCGATTTCATCGTATGAGGTCTCCAAATTATCTTTGACTTGAGCACTTACATTAAGCCCTTATAGAACTGTATAGTACCTTACAGCACTTCAAAACAAGTCATTTTTATTAATTTATATGTTAAATATGAATTTACATGTAAATTTACATTATGAGCATAAAGATAAGTATCTTTAATCCGAAGTTTATTTTAAAAAAAACTGCTACACGAGTTTCATTGTTTTGTACAAAATGTAATTCCTGAAACTTCCCAGAAAATCCAGGGCTCAAATCCTTGGTTATCTCCTCGTGAGTTCAATTAACAATTAGTATTATTCTTTTTAGAATTTTTAATGTCGTATCGCCCCATTAAGCATAAAGAGTTTGATTATTTTATTGTAGCATACGTCGTAGTAGCAATGATAATATTTCTGACTCTGCCGTTGCTACCGATATTTCTGAACAAAGTCATGCCGCTGAACGAGACTCGACCTTACATCTTCGTGGAGGACGGTGAATTCATCATCGACAGAAACGAGAATTACGGCAAGATTTACCTTTTCGATGTTGTCACCATCAGTATTTCGTGTTGTCTCCTCGTGGCGGTAGATACGATGTATGCCGCTTGCATCGAGCACTGCTTGGGACTCTTTGCCATTGTCAAGTACGTATTTCACAAAATGGTATACAGCCAAGTCATAAATTGGTCGCTCGAATAATATTCTTAAAGAATTTTCATACGAAATATTTTGCTGCGATGGTCCAGAAACTTATTGTAGCATAAATTTACAAATGACACATGAGTCATATATATGGGTGAAAGGAAGAAGGTGTTAGCTCAGAAACGCGCTTGAAGAAGATTCTAAGTAACTAGGAGAAATATTTTTTTCCTGGTATTTCCTAGACGTGCTTGAGACTAGTTACGGTGTCCATTTCGACAAAATCCCAAGCTGGTCTACAACAATTGTACATTTACAACAGCTCAGAAAGCAAGTATTGCTCCGAGGTAGAACCGTTTTTTAATAGCGTTTCTGAAATGATACTTTCTTCCTCCCACCCATTGATAGGTAACACAAAATACAGTGATTTATTATCAGAACAAGCTTTTATGATAATAAATGATGATATAATGTTAGTAAGATTTTAGGTATCGCTTACGAAAACCCGATAAATTAATTTATAACGACGGAAATAATTCCGGATCAAAGCAAGAAGACGCTTCGTATCAGTGGATGATAGAGACCATTCAGTTACATCACAAAATATTAAAGTTAAGTGTAACAGACAATGCATAGCGTAGATAAAAATTTATCATTTCCTTTTATTTGCAATGACCAATTGCTTCTTCTTTTCTTTTCTTTGCTAATTTAGATTCACAAGTGCTGTCGAAACATCATACTCCTCATCTTTTTTGATAATCATGGGAATAAACCTTATGTATATGAGTATCTTATCCGTCTTAGTAAGTTCAATTATAAACTTGAATTCACGAATCTTTTGGAAATATTGTTTTCTTGCAACTGTTTCTATAGTTACTTGTCAATTTGAATCGGCCGATAAATTTCATCAGGTATTGCATGCTCCTATTTGGGCTCATGATTCACTTGTTCTATGTCAGTTGGCCGGGACAGAAGCTCATAGATCACAGCTCCGGACTTGTTCGCGATGCGTAAGTTTTTCAATGTGCCGTATTTGCCAATTTTGCGTAGAAAAAAAAACGATATAGTGCATAATGCCACGATAAAACTTAGAAGGTAATAAATACTACAGTGCGAATAAAAAATGTAACGATTTTGAATCAGAATAATTTTCATTCCATGTCGAATCGCAGTTATTTCAACGAATGGTATGCAGGTTCCACTCGGTCCAAAACACTGCTTAGATTCTTCACGTTGAGATGCGCAGAGCCTTGCTTGATAACAGCTGGAGGATTGTATACAATGAATTTGGAGAACTTTTTATCGGTAAGTTTAACGAGGTTTTTTCAAATGTTTCAAATTATGTAACTTTGATATTTATAAATTATGTATCGATACATTTACGAATGATTAGCTTATTTTACTTTTTTGTAAAATTTGTTTATCACCAAATACATATTAATCCATATTAGGATTCCATTAGAATTTTGGATTGATTTTAGATGAACTAAAGATTCGATTAATATAATAGTGCAGAAAATGTCAGTTTAGTCATGACTATAAGTTCTAAACTGCATATAAATAGGTATTACTAAAAATGGTCAATTGTGTACACAATGGTTCCCTTTTCAAATTAAAAAGTTAAAAAATTGACACCTTTTAACATATGAAAAGATTAAATAAAAGCTTTTAAAAAACAATAATTCTGTTTGTATAAAAAAAGAACAATCTTATTCTTATTTTGCTTTGCAGATTATGCAGAAGTCGGCATCATACATAACAGTCTTCGCATCATTTAGGTAAATTTTTAATTGAATATCAAAACATGAAATTGGTTAGTTATAACAGGAAGAATATATTATTTTTCAAAACAACTTTACTCTGAAACATATTAAGCTTATAAAATATTTAATAGATAATATTATACATCACTATATTTCTTAAAATTACTGTAACTCAACAAGTACGAAACATAAATAAATAACTAATTTGTATTCTATTGGTCTTGCATCAATTTCCAAACCAATCATATAACATAAAAAAATACCCCTTTAAATATTTCATTTGATTGCAATGAATTTCATTTGAAAGTCGAAAAATTGAGTCTATTAAATTAGGTGACCGAATCGCGTTAAACATTGTAAATTCATAAATTCCAAAAGTTGCACCAGAATTGTCAATACGTTATCGTGTTACAAAAAAAAAACTAAGTACCCATTAGAAAATTATTACGGTCGAAACATAAATCACAGACCCCCGATTATCTTCCAACAAACGCACAATTTATGCTCCCAGCTGAACCACTTAATACGTCTCGAGAGCTATAGACATAGTAAATGAGCTTGCTCGTGGAGAGCACATGTAGAAAAGGTGGTGCGCGTCTAAAGAGACGACTATATAGAAAATAGTCGCGATGCCGTACTTATACACGTGTTTGCGGCGTGCATCGTGCTATTTTCAGAGGGCGAAAGAACTCCGAAGAGCTGTCACGTGTTTTCTCTCGATTTTTTATAGTCTTAGAGAAGCGAGTGTGCCGTGTGTCTTGCTTAGAATGAGTTTTTTTTTTTTTTTTTTTTACGAATTTCGACTGCCAAAGGTAAGATTAGACGTGTGTGATTAGATATCTCTCTAACGTGACTTTCTTATAGCTGGTCGAAATAGTGTATATATACTGCGAATCAGTGAATAATCACTGCTTGAAATCTAGAGAGCAGGGAATAAAGGATTTGTAAATAAATCACGTAACACTTCTGTCGTATAAGTGCTAGTGATGAGTGCTGCCAAGTTTCAATTTTTCATGTAATGTTATATAATGTTGAATTTCATCGATTTTCGACAAGTTTATTGGTTCATAGAGGTTTCATATAAAACTTTTATTCTTTTTTATCAACGCTCCGATCAGATTTAGAACGAATTCTCATATTCATTAATTGCGTTACGTGTTATACTATTAAACGTAAGTGTATGAGTCAAGATTAGTATGACCTTTACAATAAACAAATTTTATCGTTAACATATATTAACATATATAATACATGACAATTGATTGTTTTGTTATCAAATTTATAGTAAACAGTAAGTACAAGTCTTTCATATAAAGTATAGAAAGACTTCCTCATATCTTTCCCTAACGATAGATTAAATTAGGTACTTAGTTTTAACATAGATTGTACCTGAATAATTTGAAAAAGATGACAATACGATAAAACTATTTTACGCAAAACTTAAATTTACTACTCTGCATATCATGAGTAAGTATTTAAACACGTTGAATAGTAAACTGAATTGAAAATAAAGAGAATTTCGATTTAACTACTTTCGCAAATTTAAATTTAAAATATTATAAATAATTCATTATTAACCAATTAATAGATCCATTATCCACTTACATTTACCAACACATGAACTACGTGATATATACTTCTTAGTTTTAAATGAATAAATAACATGATTACGTTGTACAAATTCGCTGATATTGCAATTGAGCAATGATCTTGGAAATTATATACATTTTTACTAGAAATACTAGATAATTATAACATGTTTTACAATTCCTTTTTTAATTTTTAATAGTAAGCATTTAAAAATAATTTCAACTTACAAATTAATTAATAATTTACAATAAGTCAAACATTTGAAAAGGTAGTCAAAGAGATAGTCTTGTTAAAAAAAAAAAACTTTTCAAACAAATAAAGCGCTAAATAACATAGAGTTTCTCTTCATCCAACATTAATTTCTGAGCTTAAAATCTACGGGTCAAATGTTCTCTGCCATTCATCAATTCTGGTTTCAAAAATTCATTCTGCTCATTGAGGAAAATCACAACTTTCAATTGACATTTACGCTAATGTTCAAATTAATCGCGCATTCTTCTATGAATTAAATACAGCAGTCACTAAGTAAATGAAACTTCGAATTTGGGCATTTGAAATTTTAAAAGTCGCAAAGTGTACAGTGAAATCCATAAGAAGTATATTCCATCTACAATTACACACTTGACACCCCTCGGAAAATCAATAAGTATATTATAATCCAATGAATGCAATACCGTTCTCGCTCTCTTCATTCACGAAAACACTCTCAAAACAAAAATGAAATAATCAAAAAACAATAGACTCACCTGGTGGATGCCTCGTGGCACGCGACTTTCGGCGCGCAAATCCGACCGCCAAAACCAGCACGACTATCGCCAGTGCCAATTGCACCGGCACAGTCATTCCCTCGACTTTTCCCATTATAACACCAACTCTCGGCTATTCGCACATAAATAAAAAAACAAACAAAAACCTACCGGCGATCGCGGCCACTTTATAACGCACCCGCACGCGTCCCTAATACACTATTGCACATGTGTGCGTGGGAGAGAGAGAGGCAGAGAGACAGAGCGAGCGAGAGAGAGAGAGAGAGAGAGAAAAAGGAGCAGAAGAGTGGGGATAAGCGAATACCGCACGTGCCGCGAGTGCTCAATTAAGTATTCTCTTATATATTAATTTGTCAGCTTAGGGAACTTTGGACGGTCTTTTATATTCAAACGATCGACGACAAATCTCCGACTTGTACTGTCTTTGCGGCTTAAAAATCCAATGTCTCGTCGCTCGCCAATGCATTTTTCGTAAACAGCCAGGCGTGTGTTAAAATTTCTTCCCTACCGGTTTATACACAAAAAAAGGTCTCGAGAGAGAGCAACTTGTATATTAGTCCAAATTGGTGTTGCGTAAAAATTGCTCACACACGCGGTCGCGCTGCTCTGCTGATGCTCGTTATACAGAGAGAAACGAGGCGCGAGCTGTGGTGCCATCGCACTGCTAGATCATAAACTGGTCCACGAGCGTATAGAGACGATCAGCATCAGACGTCAGTATACACCCACGCGTCTATTGGCTCAATTACATGTACGAGTTAAGAGCAGTTACATGATTCTTTGGAGACGGTAAGATAGAGATCTACAGTATCTCAGTAGCTCTTCAGTACAGAATTGGATCTAGTTTAATTGGAGATACAGGTTTGTTTAGAAACGTTTGAAGAAATTTGACGATTATTGAGATTTTTTCAACGAATAAACGATGTTTTTAATGTTTATAAAGCTTCGTGATCAATTACATAATTAAATATGTACAAAGTATTCAGTATTTTTCACTATCAATATGTACAATATATACATTGTTTTCAGTACTATACAAGTATGCGCAATAGTTTTAAGTAGATAATCTATTTACGAATACCAGGATAAATGGCTCATTTACATCACTTCTAAATCAACGTCTTTTTTCACTTTTTTCCTCATCACACCCTTTTTGCCTTTCAGACTTTCAATTTTCCTTTTCCTCATTACTTTTTTCTTCTGTTGTTTCGCGATTTTGCGTTTAGCTGCCAACTCCGGATCAGTCACGTACTAAAATATTAAAAGCAAAATGTTATACAAAATGTTAAATATATGTATTTACACCAAATTGTTATACATTATAATAAATTATAAATGTTTTAGTTATCGAAAAAGTATTTACCTGCTGTGACCGAACTTTCTTCCTTTCTGATCTTCTCTTGTCCAATCGTTGCTGAGCTTGGCTCAATAACCGTGTGTACTCTTCGATACTTGTTTTCTTTTTAATCATTGTCGCAACTTCTTTTGCCAACTGTCGCAACGGGGCATTCGATTCATCGATCGTGGCCATTTCTCTTGCTAAAGGAGACATGAAGTGGAACAGAATTGGTTTGAGAGAATCGATGTCTGTGGTCGCGATTACTCCTGCCATCCATTTGAATACTGAAGATCTCTGCAAGTAATCGGAAATAATATATTTAAGATGCTCATAAACAAAGATCATACAAAATATTTATTTATAACAGATAAGTTCCTATTCTAAATAATTTCATGAACTTACGACAATTGTAGATTTCGGAGCTGTTGACACTTCTAAATTAATACATTTCCTTAGCTTCTTCAAAAGCCACAGCACAGTCACTTCTGGTTTGATATATTCAGCATCTTTATTATCGTCCTCTTTATCTTTATTATCATTCTCCGACTCCGGACTCGTAATTTTTAAAAGTTTCGCAATAAACACCAAATTCTTAATGATTTGCTCGTACAACTGCTCAAATTCCATCTCGGGCTGCAACTGCGCCGTAGAATCTAGGACCAAACTTCGTAACTTATCGACTGGATCAGAATAGATGTACCCGTCATCAGGATCGCAGTCATCAGGGTTCTCCATCAATCGGATGACCTTCTCGGTATCCAAAGCAGAAAGAATAAAGCCGAGCACTTGAGAAGCCCCCAATCTAACCCACAAATGAGGATGCGCCAATAATGACTGACTGTGTTCTGAAAAAATATTAAAGATAATTATTTAACATACATATAATTAAAAATTTCATAATTTTCAGTTTAAAGCAATTGTGTTATTTATGAAATAAAGAAGAATCTTACCTGCAAATGTATCGACATATCCCTTATATTTTTGGTCCTTCAAAAATCCAGTGCAATTAGCACATATCTTTAGTAATACCGTCAATACCATGAACAGATGGTGGTCTTTTAATCTTTCTGGATCCTTTATTGTCTCATCATATAACTCTTCTGATTCTGGCTTCTGGATTTTAACAAACCGACCTGGTTCGTTATCGTCTACATTAAAACTGCTAGTAAGATAAAACTGTTTCGACAGAAGGGGTAAAAATACTGCAAATCTAGATTCGAATGCTTCTTTCTCCGCCGATACAAAGATACCGCTTAGTTGTACCGCTAATCTTCGCCGCATTAACTACACCAATCAATATTTACCAATTAGCTATTATTCCGTTTACTTTCTTTATTTTACTTATATTTAAAAAATAAAAAATGTAACAGTACCTTCTTATCTTTCAACCCTTGTATGGCCATTTCGAAAAGTTTACTCTTCTGATTTTGAGGAACACGAATGATCATTTCTTGTATACATTTGGCACATACTTTTTTACAAATCGGATCGTCGTCGTTGACAAGCCGAACTCCGACCATTGTGAAAATAACAGCTGAATGGTGAACAAGTACTTCCTAAAACAATAATTGTTCATATTGTTCATACTATTATATCTGTACTTAAATTTATATTTCTCATACAGTTAGAAAAATTTAATTTACCAATGGAAAACCGGTTACAATGCCGTAAATCATTTCCAGCGCACTAAGTCTTCCGGGCTGCAACTCATAACTTAGCTGTGCCAAATAAAAGGAGATGTGCGCCTCTAATTTCTTCTTGCCCAGTGGATAGTCAACCAAATAGGTGTGGAAGACGGCACGCGCCTGTTTTCTAACGGTCTCTAAGTCTGATGTGACGCTGAGCTTCGCGACCTTCTGCATCACGGGATCCATTTCGGGCACCATGAGCTTGCGATGGAGTATGGCTTTTAGGAGACCGAAAGCAGTTGCTTGTTTCTCACCGTCGTGAATATCTTGTTCCGCGTACATCAGTAGCGCCTAAGAATAATGATTAGCATGTGATGCAAGAAATTGGACAATATCGATTTTTTTATACTCTGAATAATATGATTAATTACTTATTTAAAATTAAAATTATAATAAAAGTGAATTTTGCATTCGAATTTCAATTATCCTAGATTTCATTTGCAAATTTTTAGCAAAAGGTTTATTTAATTTAAAATCAAAAGTAAAACAAGTTTATGAATATATACCTTGAGCTGCTCTGGCGCTAAAATAAAATGTTTGACGTCTCGCACAAGAACAGACATGGTCTTGAAGGCCGCCATTACCAGATCGTAGTTGTCACCTTTGCTCAAACCCGCAACGGCATATTTATGTAGTATACTAAACATTGAAGTACATATTTCTGGTACCAAAGTGCGAATCGTGGGAAGATCCAATTTCAAAATCCAATTCAAGCATTGCAAAGCCAACGTACTCAACTAAAATATAATAAATAAAAATTTCAAGATAAACAATAAATACCGATATTTCTAAAAAATTATATAAGCTTACCTTGACATGTTGAGACATCAAGCAGTTGCTCAGCACTGGTACAAAAGGATCTATTAGTGGCTTTAATTTTGGATCATTAACTTTGTCCCTCTTCAATAAAATATGAAATAGCCGTAAGCCGAATTCGATCATAACATGAGCATTGGTATTCTTAGAGGCCTTCGCAGAAGCCTTTATGCCCATCCTGTTCTTTGGCGCAGGTGCAATTATGAAAATATCTTGTTTCTGTTTGGCAGCTTCTAGTTTTTTCTTTTTCTCTTCTTCAGCATCCTTTTTCATGTTCTCTGGCATTAGTTGCGGAATGCTTTCAGAAGCCACACCATAAAGGAAGTTTATCATCTTATCGATCTCTACGAATTTATTATCGGCTAAACCCAAGCCAACTTGCCTTAATGATTCTGTAATCTTTCGTACAGCTTTGTGCGAATGTGTTCGTAATAAAACCTCTTTCAGGGGCATCACAACATTGATCAAAGATCCTTGAAAAAAAAATTGCAATATTTTGTTATTACTGTACATATAACTTAATTATTATACAGAAATTTTAGTAAAATATACCTTCATCAATGAATTCTCCCAGAATGTGGAATATATCATAGCTCTTCGTAGATCTTGCCTCGGATACATTTTTTACAATACCAGCTATTTCCTTCTCTTCAGCTGATGGACCAAATAAATCAATCTTACAGACACTAAGAATCAATGACAGATTGGAGCGCATATGCGCTGGTTGAAGAAAAGGTTTCAAAGAGACGAGTACTGCATGAATGGTGAAACTCAGTACGTGAACTTGGTAGCCACGAGTTAACAACGCGTTCATTTCTTTGAGAAGATGGTGAAGGTATTTGGGACCCAAGGTTACCATGATCTTTTGTAGAATTTCACGAGTTGTTCGGCGTACAGATTCTAGACGAGATTTCAAAAATGTGCATATCTTCATGAATATTCTGAAAAATTAAATTAAATCTGTTTAAAAAATGTAAATCATTATACAATATATATATATACGCATCATTCTCTACTTGGATTTAAATTTTAGAAATATTGAAACAATCTATAAACATAAAATAAATAAGATAAACAGTATAGATCAAAATAAAATGAAGCGAAAAACCAAACTTACCCTCTCAGATTCGAGTCCAGCATACCATGAGGTAGCTTCTGCAGTAGTTTAACCATAGCGAGAGCAATTGGAACTCTCATCAACTCTTCCTCTTCCTGGTCTGTGCTGACGCGTTTTTTGTTGACCTTGTGACTACCCTCGTGCTTCGTTTTTACGGTAATGGCCTTGTGCAATTGAGGCAGAAAACCTTTCGAAATACTGTTGACCAGCCTTTTGGCCATGTACTGCGAGAGTACCGTTTGTTTCTCCATAGCCGGTACGTCCTTCTTCGATTCGTCGATTTCCTCCGGTGCTGTATCGACAATAGCTTCGCTGTTTAGAGCTTCGTCCAAATGCTCATCAGTCATTTCCTCTGGTTCTTCGGATTTTTCAGATTCATCAATTGGCTTTGGAACGTCCTCAGTACTGGGTTCTTCAGTGGAAGCTAGTTTTACTGTACCTTCTGAAATGCAAAAAAATGGACGAAAAATGAAATATTTTATGAAGTTCCCACACAAATTAAAAGTTAAGTGATCCTAAATTTAATTTGACAATAATATTTTTAATGTTTTCATGATTAAATCATTCGCAAGATACTCACCCTCATCTTTATTCGTCTCCTCTTGTGCCTTCAAACCCTCCCCATCGAGTGCTTTAAGTTTCGACAAATCGAAGTGGAAAGCATCCAAGATTGCCACAACAATTCTAATAACCTGCCTCTGAAACTCCATGGAAGTCCTGAGCTTATCCAAATAATATCTCAGTACGATCTCGTACTGATTCCAGGGCAGCAGACGACACACCACTCCTACCGTCTCAATCGCAGCGTCTATTATGCTATTTTTATTCGTAAATTTTTCATTACATAAATAAGATGAAGCCAATGGCAAAACGAACTGGGTCAAGGTCTTGGGATTCGGTGCTTTCGTCATGCTTTTAGAGACACTGCAGAACTTCAATAGAGCCCGGGCACGTCTGTGTAATTGCAAATGCTGCATATTCTCGAAGAAGTCGACCTCTGGATCTTGTTTGTTAGTCAAGCCGTTTAAGTCTCTGAAAACTGGATGAACTTCGGAACATTCCATAGACATGTGACCTAGTAAAGCTATAGACTGCATCTTTACATTCTCGCTCTTGTTTCTAATGCCGTGCCGCAACATAGTCAGAATGGTTTCCTCTATGAGGTACTTCCTATCGGTTGAAGATTCACTGAATCTTTTGGCCAAATGCACACCCATGGACTTTAAGCACTGACCCGATCTGTCCCTCATGGCCAAATCGTTCTCGGTTTTCAAAAAGAAGAAGCAGTTGAGAATCACAGCGACACCAAACTCTAGTGTCATCTCATTTTCCTTAACCATGTTATCAATCTTGTCAAAAGCATCTAATCTTCTCTGAAAATCAGGTTGATCGATCCATCTCTGATCGTACGCGTTCAACTCTGTAAGTATCGCCTGATTTTGTCTCATCGTTTTGTCCTCTCTTGCGACAATATTCAAAAGCTCCATGAGCATTTTTCTAGCCGGTGCAGCAGAAATTTGAGCTAAAAGATGCAGAATCGGTCTCAAGTGAATCTCTGGCTTTTCTACGTGCTTAACCAGATTTGTCACTGTTGTTAATAACTGGATAACAGTTTCTTCTGAATCGCCAGATTTTCTGTGGAGAATCGGCAGTACGAGGGTCAGCAAAGTGTCGCAAGTCTTAGGATCGGAAACGAACTCTGAAATGCGTGACAGTATGGTCAATTCGGTACGACTGGCTCCTTGCCTCGCTTGTCGCTTTAGATTCCTTTCGATGTATGTTAGAATATCGGTAACGTGTGGTAATAAGGTAGCAGAACCGTAGTTGATCGAATCGTTTTTGACAATATTTAATTTGTTGGTAACAATTGGCAGCAAAGACTTAGGCTTATCTTCGTCGACTTCCATTTGGTTTGGATCTTCTTTTTCGAAATCTTGGAGGGTTAGCATTTTCTCGATTATATCGAGTATCATATGGATCACAGATTTCTGAGTCTTTGGACCCAACAGTAATCTAATAGTGAAGACTAAAGGTGTTTCCTTGTTCTGTAAGTATGAAAAAAGAAAAACCGATTAACCAAATCTAAATAATTCTTTTAGTTTATAAATTATGCACAAAATTAGTTACGCACCTTATTAAGTTTAACAAAGAATGGATAATATCGTGGATTATGTCCCCAAGTTGCCATCATCTTCAATAGCGGCGTCGGACTATGTATTCCCTCCACAGGCAGTTTATCCAACCACGGAAACACCGCAACCTCGAACAGCGCGTCGACTTCGTCGCTGGACCAGTCATAATTCTCGAAGTGCGCGAAGAACCTCGCCAAAATGTTGATACAGCCGTTACGCACATTACGAATCGACGTCAAATAGCCAGCGTGAACTTCCGAAGATCTGGCCAAGATTCCTGCGACCTGAGCTAAGATGCAAATAACAAGGGCGAACAGATGGGGCAGTAATTTCTCCGTCATCTTGCCGCCAAACTGCTCGATTATCACAGCCAGTAGATTAACCGCACTTTGCAAACGTTTTGGTGGGACGACGCACTCGAGGTTCACGTTTTGTATGATGTCCTGGACCATTCGGGGAAGATTGACTTCGGTATGACTTTTCTCGTTTACGGTCAGTATGGGTAAATAGTTCTGGAAGGGTTTGAAAGCCATCCGAACGAATACCATCATTTCGTCCTCTTTTACACCGGCTAAGAATCTAGAATAAATATCGATATTTAGAATAATTTCACGATCTATGTTCGTTCAGTAAAATATCATACTGCAATTTATTTAAGTTATTTTGCATAAGTTTTATTATGCAAAGTTAAATTTCAAAATATTTTTATTTTTAAAATCGAAACTTTTTGCTACGAACCTCAAAATCGTCTTTCGCCTAACAAGTCCCCCAGACTTTCCACCAGTTCTCATACCGATTCTCTGTGTCATCTTCGCGTGAAGAATCCTCATGAGCACAGGCATAAGACCAGCACGATGTTCGTCCTGCACGACAACCTCGCTCCCGTCGCTTACACTGATCTGAAATCGAGCGAGTTCGTTCTTCAGATTTGCCTCGTCGACGATGTTGTCCAGATGACTCTTGTAAGGCACGAGGTATTTGTACTTGTAGGTGTAGATGCAAGCGAGGGCAGATTTTTGGATTTCAGAATTCTTCGACGAGAGCAAGTCGAGGTAGATCTTGAGAATTTCAGGTTCCCGATAAAGTGAGCGTGTATTGGTGAATTTACCGAAGACCTGTAACATTGCTAGAAGTAGTTTCACGCGATCGATTCGACCCAGTTGCGGCTTGGATGCTTCTTCTTCTTCTTTCTCTTTTTCGTCTTCCTCGTCTTTTTCTTCGGCCTCTTCAATAGTTACATCTTTATCTATCAAAATGAGTTATTATGTATTATACGTATGAACGTTAAAATACTGTTCTTCTTTATGCAAATAAGTGTTTGTAACGACGAGTACGCAACTTACCTAAATTTACATCCATCTCAGCAGTTTGTTGTTCATTCTCACGTTTCTTGATACTGCAAGATTTAGCATCCTCGGAATTCGATCTGAAAAAGTTACTCTCGACAAAGTCAATGAACAATCCAACGTAATCGCGATTCTTCACCTCGCAGTAGCTAACAACTTGACCCATACACTTCCACAATAGCAGCTTATAGTTTTCATAATCAATCTTATCTTTCAGAGCAAACAGCTGATCGGCAAATACAGCTAGAGTCTCGCACTCGAAGTGCGGCTTTTCGACCATCGTCACATTCTCCTCAGATTTCAATTTCGACATGAAGACCTGCCAGAATTGTGGACACTCCTTTGTAGCGTAGGAAGCTATAACTTGGCAGACTGGCTCCCAGAGTAGCGAAAAATTCACGTAGAGATTTCCAAAGAGATAATGCAACGGGTAGTCGTAGTAGCTCGAGTTCAGATGACTCACTGCAACGCCATGAAACTCGAACGCTTGTACGTGCAATAATCTGTCCCGGTATTTATGTACTGTGACCTGTTGACTCTCAGCTAGCAATGCCAACTCGAGTGCATTTTTCATCTTTGGATCTTCGAATTCGTGAGTTAATGCTGGGACTGTACAGAATAGAGAGTACATATGTGAAGTCGTCAAACGTATTAGTGAATTAGGTGAACCTGAATAGAGAAAAAGTTGAATATTAGTTTAATACTTTACATTTCCGTATTGTTACAAATTTAATACAATTAGCCGAATTTGACTTACCTAATTTAGAAACCAATGACTTGTGAACATTATCGAAGGCAGTTTGATTTATATACTCATCGGAATAACTTGAATTTTTAAGATAAGTGAGACTTAGATCCAAGGCATTCAGCATTGAAACGTCGTTCTCGTGTAAGTTAATAGCCGACAGCAAATCTGAATTTGTGGATGTAAAAAGTTCATTTATCAGAGAGTGAAATTCGTCTTCTTTTGTCAAATGAGCAATGCATTCTAAAGCGAGAAGGAATGCAAAGTTAATTTTCTGCTGTTGCTCGTTCTTCTGCAACACGCGTTTGTACAACGATTTGAAACTATCAATTATCTTTGCACTTAGCTGTTTCTGTAAAATCGTCAAATGTGGCAGTATAATTAAAACTTTTAAAGCATTCTCTTGAATGTCACCTTCTTTTAAGGAATCCAAATGCTCTGATAAAAATATAACGTTATCTGTGTCTCGTAAATTCAAACTAAATCTACTCCATTTGTCGAAGTATATACCACCTAGAGATGGAGGAGATTTAATTTGTATAATTTTCACCAACAATTGTAGAAATGTTTCATTTAATGAGGAAAATGTACTCTTCTTCAGAATATTGGGCAACACCAGAGTTTCAAAAGATGAATATACAATGAGTCTTTCTGTAATTTTTGCTAATAAGTCTTGATTATCAATAGATAATAACTTTAAAATTAAAAAACTTGAAGTTTCTTGAAGCAATTTAACATTTGATGCAAGAAGAGTTGTAAGAGAAGCATTAGCAATTTCTTCTAATAATAGAACATTATCTTGATATTTATCGATCAATTCGGTTAACTTTCTTGTCCAAGATGCAGAATCTTTGAGCATCTGTCCTCCTTTATGATTAATTAAGACTTGAATTAGACGCAACATGTCAAACAAAGAATTATCAGAAAATTTATCGATGAGCTTAAAGATAACACTCCACAATACGTCACATTTCTGAGGATGAATTTCATTACTAATGCAATTAAATACAGTAGACAGTACTTCGAAGAGAAGCTGTTGATTTATTGATGGATCCTGCAGAGCATTGAGGTATACACTGAGCATGGATTCAGTACAAGAATGAAACTGACCCGGAATACCAGCAATAACGTGGAATAATAATTTTCCACATCCCAGCACTCCCTCTTTTCTTTTTTCTAAAGCACTTAATACTAATTTCAAAAATGCTTCTTTGTCTTTTACTTTCCGTACTACAAAGGCAAAACTTTCAGCTGCAAAATTGTTCACATAAATTGGCCGTGTGTCTGCTAATAATGGTACAAGTAAATCAAAGATTTTGTCAATGTTCTTTATCATGTAACGCCATTGGAACTTGAATAAATATGCCAGAGTAGTAAATGTATATTCCAATTGCTCTGCATCTTTCGTTTGCAATAAATCAATAATAGCTGCTAAAAAATCAGGAAAGTATTCATAAAAATCTATTTGCAAGTCTTTAGCAACAGCAATTACTAATCTGTAAATAAAAATAGTTAACATAAATTTTTATTTTATTATTTATTATTATTAATATTATTTAAAATATTATTTCTAAAAAATATTATTCAATAAAATATTAATGAAAATTGAATTACATGCACAATGTTTTTAAATATTTAAATGAAAAGATTGAGCACTACTAATCTATACAAGTCCAAAGACCAAATTTTACTGAGATCTTAAGCCAATTTATTGATATTTTGTGGCAGAATCCAAATTTAAATACAAAAAAGTTATAACCACGTATGAAGTACGTAGTGCTCCACCTTACATTTTCATCAAAAACTTATTTTACTATTATATTTGTAAAATAAAATACTCACTCAAAAATAGATTGTAAGCATAAAGGATCTTTCAATTTTAAATACTTAAGTAATGTGTCAATAACATATTGTTTGCGATTAAGTAGCTGAGGTAGAGTTATTATGCCTGCTACTTCTTTTCTGAATTTGCTATAATTTTCAGATAAATTGAGAAAGTTCCACTTTTGAAGGCATTGATAAAAATAACTTTCAGTTTCCTCAGAAACCACCTCATTGCGATGTGCAACCTTATGGAAGACATCGACATCGATATCATTCACTCTATCAGAGAATGGTTTAAACTGTAATATAAAAATGCAGCAATGATATTAAAAAAGAACTGAATACATATTGTTCTACAGCTAAAAATTTTTATTTATTCATTTAAATTAAATACTAATACTTATAAATGTATAAAAATCAATACAATTATGGAAATAAATATAAAAACAAGTATGCCATTAGAATAAGATCCTTAATTAGAAACTTTTATGCAAGAAATCCATTAAATTTAATTTATTGCATTTTTTTTACCTTGAATGTGTTAGTTTCTTTATGTCTAGTAGGTTTAGTCTTCATCGTGCGATCTAGATAACGTTGAACTTTACAATTTCAACAAGAAATAAATTGTCATATTTCACATGTAAAATAATGAATAGCAAACACTTTCTAACCTTAGAAAAGTGCCGGAACGTGTGTAATAAACACGTTTTCTCACTGCACTAGCTAACTAGCACGTGTTGCACACCTATTGTGGCTTGTCATTTGAATGTCAACAACTTGTGTCAAATGACGTCAATGACGTCGATTAATGACCAGAAATTCTGAAATTGTAATCATTTTCAGTATTATGACCATCCTTTTATTTTCCAATCAAAGCGGCTAGAGGAACTCAGCGGCCAACATTAATTAATCGCGATGAAAAAAATACCGAAAAACTGCGTTTTATTAGTAGCGTTTGCAAAACTATTTAGTTTGTCCGCGCAGTTTTTCGTTTTTTCAGAAAAAATCGAAAAGTTGTAGTTATTCAATTTTGCAGTAAAGTGGCTTGCGTTTACGTTAGAGATAGTTTAAAGATACATAAATATGATGAAACGTTTGCAAAAATTTTGCGGTTCACATATATGTACTGGGTTTTGGCATTTATTATAACTAGTAGCAATAAAGAAATAATTTTATTAACAGAGTATGAGCACTAGGATTCATAAGTGAATCGAGGGATTTTTTTCTTTATACAACTTTCATTTAAAAACAGTTACTATTACTAAATAAGCAAAATAAAGAAATAAAATAATTTAATATATTTTCTAATGATTCTGACTATTTCTTTAGCAATACGGGCAGGCGCCGCAGGTGAATAACATTGTGACGGGGGATAAGGGGGTTTTGTTTATTATATTTAAATGCCTACACATTCTCATTCCACAACGAGTGCTGTTGCTTAAGCAATAGATACGAAAAAACTTAGAAAAATATAAACGCGGTTACACGTTCAACATCTTAAGAACACGTAAAAAACTTAGATTCACGTAATATTTTGTGTATAATAATAAATTAAATTATTTACTTAATTCTAAAGCACTGTCTCATATTTCTGAAAGTTATGGCTTTAAATATAATAATAAACAAAATCCCCTTACCCCCGGGCCCAATGTTGTTTGCTTGCGGAGCCCGCCTATATTTACCAAAGAAATAATCATTAGAAAATATATTAACCCATTATAAAGCCCATGCAAAAACTGGCTGAGATAACAACAAACTAACTGTGCCATCCTTTGCATAAGTGAAAAATAAAATTTACATATTTTTTCTTTTGTTATTTGCAATTGTTTATAAAAAATTATCTAAACAAATTACAAAAAAATTTATAATTTTCAAAAAGTGACTGCGGGAATCGATTCTAGGGAAAAAATCGGAAAAAATCGAGACAAAAACCTATAACTGAATAGCTACAACTTTTCGATTTTTTTCTGAAAAAAGGAAAAATGCGCCGACAAACTAAATAGTTTTGCAAACGCTGCTAACAAAACGCAGATTTTCGGTATTTATTTTATCCCGATTAAGTAACATTGCGCCTAGGCCGCTGAGTTTCCTCTAGCCGTCACTCACACATGATCTGCCAACTGCCATTTGTACCAATTTAAATATTTTGATAATTTACTGCCAATCAAAACAGTAATATACTAAGTATATTATAATTATACAATTACCAAAAACATTTAAAAAAGAATTAAATTTAATAATGTAATAAAATTTAAAAATATCAAAAAAGCAAAAACCGAACGCTCCATTGATGCACGTAGTGCGTCAGTGCATCTTTTATACTAGATGGCGTCATTGGACATATTTTTCAGATTTGTTTTCCCGCGTTTAACGTATATCGTATTCGCGTACGCGAGCCGTTACAAACGCTTTGTTTGCGTTTGCGCTCTAGTTTTACGTTAAAAGCGGCATAAAAAGGTAGCGTGGATTATTTGGGGGTATCAACGATAAATTTCGCGAAATTAAGTGTAAAACCCAGTTTATCAGAAACAGTGACTAGTGAAATTGAAAGTTAAAAAAGCTACGAAAATGTCGATGTTCGATTTCAATGCAATTGGCAATTCTCTAAATGAGACTAACCAAAAAACAGAGGGAACCGGCGTCTCGTTTGCTGGAAAATCATTGAAACTCAATACGGAAGATGATGGTAAATTATAGTTTTTAACTTAATTTCTTTTTATTAAGTATCAAGTATATTCTGCAGCTGTTCTTTCTGCTGTACTTCAAATGTGTCAATCTAACCTATTCAATAACAAATGGCAGACCTATGGAATTCAATGAAAATTTATTTTAATCGCACCTATTAGTAGTACTTATTTATATACATTTAATTTTCTTAACAGAATTTATTAGCAGAAAATATTTATAGACTGTGATTCTTATTTATAAATCTAAGCTGTAGCCGTTTCATATTTTAATATTTTATTTTAGTTTATTTAACTATATTTCAGTCTCTTGAATAATTAAGTTTGTTTATAATAATGCAACAAATGCTATAAAAAAAGAAGAAAAAAAAGGGAAAATGTGATGTAATTTACAGAAAAATTTTAATTTTATTAAGTATATTATATTTTACATTTATCTACTTTTTTATTTTTTATTATTCATTTTTAAAATTATTAATCAAATGAATATAATTAATATAATATTAACAAACTGTTTTCTTATTAATAAAAAAATTAATTTAAATTTAATGTTATTTGCTACATACTTTTCTATTACTTTTTAATTTACAATTCCTTGCATAAAAAGTATAATATTTAATAACTGTTTAAAATGTAAATTGTTTTTAAAAATAAATAATTAATTTTTATAAATTCATACAGCCAAAGAAGTTCAAGATGCCATTGAAAAATGCAAAGTTATGGAATTCTTGGACCTTGAAGGAAATACACTTGGCCCTGAAGCAGCTAGAGGTATAGCAAAGGCAATTGAGAAAAATGGAGTTAACTTAAAAAGAGCACTATGGAAAGATATGTTTACTGGTCGTATGAAGGATGAAATTCCAGTTGCTTTAGAGCATCTTGGGAAAGGACTGTGTGCAGCAGAAACTCGCCTAGTTGAACTTGATTTGAGTGACAATGCTTTTGGTCCTATTGGTGTCAAAGGCTTAGCAGCTTTGTTGAGTTCAAGCTCATGTTACACTTTACAAGAGTTGAGGTTGAATAACAATGGACTTGGTATATCTGGTGGAAAGTTGCTGGCTAAAGCACTTTTAGACTGCCATGCGAATAGTTTAAAGGAAACATCTAAACCTTTTGCATTAAAGGTGTTCATTGCAGGAAGAAATAGACTTGAAAATGAAGGTGCCACAGCCTTATCTGAAGTATTCAAGAAATTAACTAGCTTGGAAGAAGTGGTAATGCCTCAAAATGGTATTTATCATGTAGGTGTATCCGCTCTGGCCAATGGTTTATCCACAAATCTTGGCCTTAGATATCTAAACCTGAACGATAATACTGTTGGTCCAAAGGGAGCTCAAGCACTTGCAAATGTATTACATAACTTTGCCGGTCTTGAACGTCTCAATCTTGGAGATTGTCTACTGAAAACTCGTGGTGCAGTAGTGTTAGCAGATGCTTTAGCAATTGAAGGAAATCATCCTTTGCTTACTGAACTTAATCTCAGTTTCAATGAAATAAAAGTTCGAGCGGCAAGTTTAATTGCTAATGCAATGGCTGATAAAAATCAACTAACAACACTTGCCCTTGATGGAAATGTTTTCGGAGAAGAAGGGAGAACTATACTAGTTGAAAGTCTTAAGAATTTTGACAAGGTAGAATGTTTAGGTTCACTAGATGAGGATGAGGATGATGATGAAGGTGAAAGTGAGGAAGAGGAGAGCGAGGAAGATGAGAATGATGAAACAAAGAGTGAAGGAGATGATGAACAAAAAAATGATGTTAATATAAGTAAAACAGATAAGCCAGTAATTAAAATTATTACTGTACAAGAATTTCTGAAAGCACCTACCAGTGAAAATTTTCTTCTGTTACAAGGTGATAAAGTTCAAGCATTTGATGATCATATAAAAGTGAGTTAATATTTAAACCATAAAAATATGTTAAAATAATCTTAGATATCTCTTGAATACCAAATACATTCATTTTATTTTTTCGTTACCTTTATTTTTCTAATACTTTATATTATACAAAAAAAATTGCTTGCATAAAAATTAAATATTATACTGAAATTATAGTTTCATAAAGTGAATGTAAAATCCTTTTAGTTTGATGAACTACATTTGATTATTTTTTAATATACTTATTTCAATTGCTTCAAAATTTGTTGTGCTGAAAATTATAATTATGGTTCTAGAGCTTATCCAAACTGGAAAGTGAAGACCCAACTAGTGATATCATTAAGATCATAATGAAAGTATCAGCACTCTGCGCGAGTGGTTACATGGATATTCGAGTTCCTGCTGAACAAATAACAGAATGCTTATACTCAGATCTGTTTACAAATGCTGTAAAAAATAACCAAATTTCCAGTTTAAACAATGCACTACTAGTCAATCTGGGTCTTTTAAAAGTAAGTAAACATTTTAAATGGTAATTAAAATTTTGTAATTCTATAAAAGATCTAGAAAATTAATAAAATTGATTTCTTTTGTATATAGGGCGAAGATAAAAAAGCTTCAAAAATTGATTGGAATTTGGAAGGATGCTTTAAAGCATTAGAGAAGGTATCACAAAGGGATTATTTCCTTTCTCAGACAAAAGATACCTTGAAAGTATTCATCGAAAGACCGATGAAACCAAGCAGGACTAGGGTGGTAGATCCATTCCAAGAAGCAAAAAACTCACTAAAAGTAGCACTTGATCGAATGCAAAGCACGTAACAGTTGTGCAGAAGTTTTTTAAAAATGTATATTAAACAAATCAATCATGAACTTGTATTATCAAGAGACAAATTATTCTTTGCCTGCATAGTTATTGTATTTGAAAGATGTTTATGATTATGTAGGTACATTATTTACAAGAGTTTTAGATAATTTATTTATTTGTAAACAACTTTCTGAAAAAGTACATATACACAACTGGTATATATGTTATATTTAATAACGTGTATTTACCAAATATAACAAAAAAGTCGAAAAATGCACTCCCAACCATGTGAAAAAATGATAAATGTTTTCAACCTTTTAAATTCTGATTATATACTCATACTAATGTGTAAAAAATGTATTGTCAGTGTAATGAGTAACAAAGAAAATTTAAATGAAATTTAAATATATAGACAGTGCCAACCACACACAAGTACTCTATTTTTTTTAATCTTTACTCTAGCAAAAATAGCTAGATTCCATTGTAAATAATACAATGTTTCCACACACCTAGATTTTTTTTTTAAATATAAACTTTGCCATATAAATGCACGCTGAGTACATCGTTCGAAAAAAAGTTCGTTTTTTTATATACGTACAAAAAAACTATAATGCCGTTAATTCGAGAAATTGCCTTGGTCCACCAGCCGAGGCACTATTATTTTCAAACGATGCTTTATTTTGGAATAATGCGACATCATGATTAGAGTTCTTCTCATAAAGACTCACAGCCGCATGATATTGTTCTTTAGAGAAAGTTAGCAATCCCTATTTATCTTAACGGAGTAATTGTAGACATTGGATTCCAACCAGGAAGGAATAATTCAGAACTCAGTGGTGTACAATGTTGTGAATTTTGATCTATCATGTACATAGTTGCCTGGAATAGAGAATACTTATTAGGATCTTATCTTCATTCATACTAACTTTTTTCAACTATAAAATTAAAAGTATCTTAATATAAAGATTGTGTTGATGAGTTTATGAATCTCAAAAAATTATAAAAATCTTTTTTTTTTGTATTGTCTTTCCATAATGTAAGTACTTATTGTAGTTATCTACATAGTAAAACAGAAATTTAAAAAAAACTGCAGTGCTATTAAAAAATATAATAATATTTCAGTACAGTGTTCTTTTAAAATGAATAAATTTGGTTTAATAACACAGTCCCACAAACAAAAAAAAGTACCCTGAACTGGAGTTAAGACCACCTTATTCCTACGTATTTTGGTGTTCTAAACACGAATTTGCAATAAAAAATAGGAGTCGCCCTGCGTATTTTCGAGATAACTAACAAAAACGAATTTCGAGATATCTTGAATTACGAAGTTAAAAATTTTTTTTTATTTCAGTAAGTGGTATTATGAAGTACTCAACGCACCCTTCAAAATTTATTTTTAATCACCTCCATACGATTTTTCATGCAAAATCATACTTGCTTGTTCAATTTATTTGCTCCTAAAATACGTTTTGTAACTTTAAATCGGCATATCTCAGAGGCGAAAAATTGTATGGAGGTGATTAAAAATGAATTTTGAAGGGTGCGTTGAGTACTTCATAATCCCACTTCCTAAAATAATGAAACAAATTTTTAACTTCATAATTTAAGATACGTAGAAATTAGTTTTTTTTTAGTTATCTCGAAAATACACGGGTCGACCCCTATTTTTTATTTTAAATTCGTGTTTAGAAGGCCAAAGTACATAGGAATTAGGTGATCTTAACTCCAGTTAAGGGTACTTTTTTTGTTGTGGATCTGTGTAACTTGTTACTTTTTTTGACTTACCAAATATAATACAAGTTGCTGTTTGGTTTTTAAATCACAGTCTCTGCCCAGAGTTGATGGATATTTCACAGTGACATTATTAACTAAAATATCATCTGCAATTAATTCTCTACAAAATTTTTGATCAACTTCGACATCATCTACCACCACTCCTAAAAAAATTGCATAATGATTACAAACAATTTAACTTTATTTAACATTTTATTTATTTAAATTCTAAATCAATTCCAAAATATTCAAACTTTTTTTCCAATTAACTCCAGACATAAATAATTTATTATCTTGTTTCACAAAAGTTAAAAAACAATTAATTATTAAAAAATATATTTTTATCTATTAAAATGCTTACTTTTACCAGCGATTAATGGAGCAGCAAGTAATTTTGATAAGAGCAGAAAAGAGGTTGATGAGTTGACAAAAAGATGGGGATATCGTCTGATCAGTAATTTCTCCAATAATTTGTTTGCTCGATTTCCTGTTAAAGTTTTCTCAGGTACACAAATCATTTCATCATCAGTCCTTCTTACTATCAAAACACGACCGTCATACCTATAATATAGTGTTGCAATAGTCAAAATTTATTTATATTTGAGAACTTTCCTTTTAAGGGGACGTCGGAGTCACTAAAAATTTAAATTTCCCGCCCTTACTACATCGAAATACCCACAAGGTTTTTCAAACTTTTCTCTTTAACAAATTAACCAATTGACTTGAAATTTTAGGAGATGATAGAATGATCATAATTGAAGCGCGCTCAGCCCTGAAATTACCAATAAATTGCGTAAATATAATATTTTTAATTTGAAATATAACTGCAAAGTCAGAATC
>UELU01139207.1:90344-100701 GCA_900490025.1 Megastigmus dorsalis | reverse complement strand
ATTAAAAATAAACAGCTGATGTCGTCTGCAGATACATATCCTTAACGGATTTCTAGGGAGCTTGCGATTATATTCCGCCTAAAAATTAGCTGAACCGATCCGCCTAGAAGCTGGTGTACCAACCAGCTCGACTCGTCAATTTTCTAGCAGGGAATCTATTATTATCCGTCATTAAATTTATATCAAACATACTAATGTTATCGGATCATTACATTTTTTAATTGTACATATAGATTTTAAACAGCTCAATCATAAAAATATAATAGAACAACGCTTAGCAGCCTACATATAGTAATTATAATGTACTAGCCGAAACAAAAGTCTCGCTTTTAACGTTTAGCGCAAAGGCGAATGATATAAAGCTCTCCGCCTCGGCAACTCCTTATACACATGTATATATGCGCGCGTCTACTACGTCCGAGCCATTGAAAATCCGTCGCGGCGCTCACAAGAGCGCAATATTGACGGTAAACAAGCCCTAAACATCGATAATAAATCGACAATGTGCACTTTACGACGAGTGGCAATTGGGCTCTCGGCGATTAACTCGCGCCGCCGACCCCCTTATACATATACATGTATCTCGAGAAAACGAATGCGCGCTATAAAAACGTATATGCAATATGATCGAGCGCGGTGGACACATTGTGTCGATAAAACGCAGCCAAGCCACTCGAGATCCGCAGAGCCGCTCTATGCGACAATGAAAAGTGCGAGGATAAAAGGAGCGAGGGAAGGAGGAGAGGTGTATATATAGTGCCAACGGAAATTAGCGAACAATTAGCGTTTGCGAAACATGTACAGACGTGTGTGCGTGTGCGTGTATGCGTGTGGAGGTTGCGCGTACTCGGGGGGTCCGAAGAGTATGAGTTTGGAGTGCATCGAGGAAGGATCCATTATTTTAAAGTTTCGAGTACATCCAGGCGGCCAAGCCACGCCGGCGCGTAACAACCCAGCTTTCGAGTGTCTCTTTCTCTTCAGGCCTTCTTTCATTTAGTTTCTCTCCTTTTTTATGTCGTCGCTCGCTCACTCTCACACTTATTTCGCTCTTTGTCACTCACCGGTTAGCTCTCTTTTTCACTGTCTCACGTTGGATGCACGATTGTGTTAATATGAGGGTAGCACTGCGCACATGTTGCTCGTTAATTGAAACAACAATTATTATTAAGCTCGAACATTCGTTTCTTGCTGCATAAATACTTAATGAAATATTAATGCTAGTGAAATTTTCACCAGGTATTGTATTCACGATTCGATAGTATAGACAATCTAGTATCGTTGATTGAACTACAATCATTGCTCCGGTAGGTGGCGCAAGGATTACAATCGCTAAGCTCTACGCCGCGCCGATTACCTTATAATAAGGAAGTCGAAAAACATACACCCAGACCTTCGTACGAAGGTTAATTTATTCTATTAAGTATAACACGCATTCGGAGCCCGACCTTTTCAAACTTTTCACATTTTCCATGGAAAAAAAAGGCAGCCTCTCCACATAGCGCGTACGTTTTTTTTTCCGCTCGCAGCCTCCGTAAACACGCGCTCGCGCACACACACCGAAGCTTATGCGCGCAAAAGATCCGAGGTACTTGTTCAGCAGCGGTATAGCAGCCTACTTCGAGTGTATACCTTCCCGCGGAGAGAGCAGCTCGAAGGTAGGAACAAAAAGGGTCTACTCTCGCTCGACGCACATGTGCGCACACACTCGGGCCGCGCTGTATACGGAATTTCGTTCGTTGGATTACCGCTGCGCAGAGAGAGTGAGAGAGAGAGAGGAGGCTTACGCAACAGCGCTGCTCGCAAACAGGCACGAGGAGACGCATGCATGCGTTGCCCGTAGTCGATTAATATCCGAATATATAGTTATATAAGGTTCGAGCGAGAAGTAGTGGGTTGAGCTCGGCCAAGGGCTGCTCCGCTGTTGCTGCTGCTGCTGCTGCTGCTGCTGCTGTACCTCTTCATGTTTTATTCATGGCCGGGGCTGTACCATCGCCGTCGCCGTCGTCGTCGCTGCTGTTGCTGCCCGGTTAACTGGCCGATTAGTGTCGAGCAAAAGAGGGAAGGAGATTTTACTCGGCTGCTTTTTTTTGTTGTTGCACTGCGTGCGTAGTGCGTGTATATGTACAGGTTCGCTCGAGTACCGGTTGGAGTAGGAGTAATTCGGCAGTGTCAATAGCGAGCGTTTATCGGCTGAATGCGATAAATGATTATATTGGGAGCGTTGAAAGGGCTGGAAAAATTGTAAGGAGCGGCATTACAGACTATAGCTGCAGAGGATCGCGCAACGTGCAAATGCGAAAATGATCCGTACCGGAGAAGAAGAGCTATGTAAGCTTTTGTCGGAGCAGTGGCGGCTAGAACGTGCGTTCCGACGGCAGCGTCGAGCCGAACGGTAAAATGGCGACGCGACGGCGGCTCCTATACACGCTCGACTACGAATCGTCGCTCTTACGCGAGAGCCGCAAATCTCTTAAGCCGTTTGAAGTATTTCGCTATGGATCACGACGAATGCGCCGCTTTACTCTTTTTTTTTTTTCCATTCCCTCTTGTTGAATGCTGCATTAAGAAGATTAGCCGAGCCACGCGAGCTTGGCGCTCTGTACGCAGAGTTTTTGCATATTCGAATCGTCGCTAGATATTTTAACACGATATTTCACTGATTTTCGTACGATATTTGATGGAAAAATATTTCGGTTCTGAATCGTCGGCAGTTGGCGAAAAATCGATCGACTAGGCGGAAAGCGAAATAAAAAAAAAAATCTGGTCGCGACAATTCTAAAGAAGAAAAGTCCCCTTTTCTCCCGGAGCGTTCATTCCGCGTTTACATTCGAATTTCCCGTATTACATACAGCAGCAGTAGCAGCCGAAGCAGATCTAGCAAGCATCAAAACTAGGTATATATATATAGAGGCACACGTAGGCGCACAAGAGCCGCAGCAGTCGCATTATTACGCTTCTTGATTTCGCATCGAGGCCCAGCTGTCTCACACACACATGCACGCGCGCGCCTCTACGGCGTATATAGCGTATAAAAGAAATCCACTGAGGGATCGAGAAAAAATGGTGGTGAGGGGGGGGGGGTCGCGGAGGTCCTCTGCTAATATTTAAGAAAGCCTCGAGTCTATAGTTTACCGCTGCTGCGGGATCGCACCGGACATTATGTGCAGAAGAGATGCGCGATTGCTCGTTCGAGTGCATGTGTGTGTGTGTGAACGAGAGAGGAAAGATCTCGAGAGGTTCTTGAAATCCTGCTGCAGCTTGAGCGAGATGTTCTGCTGCTGCTCGGCTTCTTTACACCTCGAATTATGCATTGGAATATGTATTGGTACGAAGGATGTCTATGTGGCTCGTCTGCTCCGAGGTAAAAATAACTCAAGCACATATTTATCCCGATACAATTTAAACAACTATATATATATAGCAGTGAAAATCCATCGAAACACAATCAATTTGTTCCCAGTACTAATAAACACTCGATACGCACGAACGCCCTTTAAGCCCGTAACCTCGATCATCGATACATCGCACCCGCACAACTGCTTAACGCGCTCGCACACACGAGAGGGGCTGAAATTGGAGGCAAGGAAAACGCGCAAGGCTGAACTCGAACGTCCTGGCACTTGGCTCCCCGACGAGAAAATGATAATTCAATGCTCTCTCTCTCTCTCTCTCTCTCTAGGTCGTGCGCAGGGAGGTACCTATCTATTGCCGCGCGATAAGCCGCCGCTCGGCAGTCAGAGCAGATAACGAAACGCCTCGGCGCCGCCTCTATTTGCGTTTTTACGCGGCGACGCTCCAGCAAGAGAGAGAGAGAGAGGGCGAGAGAGAAATACGAGCGCTCACGAACAGGCGGGAATCGGTGGCGGCGACGGTTTATCGCGTGCAGCAGCAGCGGCAGCAGCAGCGGCGGCAGCTCTTACACCGACACCCTCTCGTTTTCCCTGCTGGGGCTGCGCGGCAGTCTATCTCTGTCCTTGTCTTCGCGGGTGCCGAGGTTTCTTCGCCGACGCCACCGCCACCGCCGCGGTTGGAGTAAATTACGCGCGGCGCTTGTTACTTACGCGATAATTGCGGCTCGCCGAGCTCCGGTGTGTGCCAAGCTGGTGGGCTCTTTTTCTTGCGGCTTTAGACGAGCTGCGCGATGTGCGTGTGCCGAGGGCTTTTTCGTGGGAGAGCTCTCTCTCTCTCTCTCTCTCTCTTTCTCTGTGTGTGCATGTGCGGTAGCCGCGGGGGATTAATCGTTCAACGACCAATGGAATAGTTTGTCATTTTTATGGGATTTTTAATTCGCTCGATCTGGCTTATCGATTGGCTGCGCGGGGGTGGGACAATTTTCTTATATCACGCTTTCGGTGTTTCGTTTGAATAAAACATTTTCATTCGTCAAAATATGTATTCTTAATTCGCGGACGGTGAAATGTTACACTGCACGTGAGCTACTGGAAGAAAAAAAGACCTTCCCAACAAAACTAGCAGTGTATAAATCCCATTACCACCCCTACAAGGAGAAAAGAACTTGTCAAAATCCCGCCGCATAAAATCCACTTTCTCCCGCTGTCCAATATATAACCCGCAACCTCAAGCTCAGCACACACACACACACACACAGAAACCGAATGTGTCGCACATTCTCACCGCGCTCGTACACCTCCGCAATCGCAATTCGTTCCCCCTTATAACCCACGCATTGCCGCGCGCTCTTTGAAGTACAAGAGTCACAAGAGAGAGAGAGAGAGAGAGAGAGAGAGAGAGTGCGGAAGATAGGAAGAACAGTCTCCCCCTTTTTTCTCCCGCACTCTTTCACGTTTCTCGCCTTCTTGACACGTTTGATGTCTTAACCCTTTCTGCTGCGCTATTCAACCTTCCTCTACTCTCTTAACGCGATATTCCGCGACGACTCATCTTTAATTAGTCCGTGCACGCGAGTGTAGCATGTATAAGATATACGCGCGGCCTTGCGACTGCGTCGCAGTGATTGCAGCTGCAGCTTACCTTTTTTTTTCTCGCTCTCTCTCTCTCTCTACCACTGCTTATGTTGTTGCCAGGCTGCTCGCGCTCATAAATAACTAGTTTTATTGCCGTTTTCTATTATATCCCATTGTTTCTGGTCGGCTAGGACTGAATTGAAGCAGACTTATTTTGACCTGGATCTCAGAGTTCTTTTTGTGTTGTTAACTTTTCTGCGTTAGAGTTTTCATTCAATTTTCATATATATGTATTATCAGTATTTGGTAATAAGTAAAGAGGTATTTATAAAGAGGTCAGAGATTTGTTTGTCAAGTGATTAATTGCGCATATATTGGATAAATAAGTATACGATACAAGATAATCATTAAAGAATCAGTGTTCCGTTTGTTCGAGTAAAAATTTGCTATCTCACGAATATCAAAGAGCAGCGGCCGGATTAGAGCGTGAAAAATGTAATTCCACGGCTCATGAAAACAATCATTAGCACCCCATAAAAAGGGTAAAAGCGCGCGGGGCGGCGACGAGCAGCAGTTCTCAGGCGGCATATATATATATATATATATATATCCCCTCCACCGGTGCTGCACATGCACGCCTCGATAAATCCGGCAAAAGTTATGACAAACAAATTAGCCCAGTATATAGGCGAACGGCGGCCTCTATATATGGGAGTGCACCGAGACGCGCGGTTGCAATCGCCCTATCCTATATCTCCGGCTACAAATTAACCAGCCGTCTCGAAAACACCTCGCTTGCGCTTCGCCTCTCTCTCTCTCTCTCTCTCTCTCTCTCTCTCTATACACATATATAGTATACCTTGCACTATGTATAGCAGCTACAAACTGGCGAACGCAGGAGCGAGGCCGGGAAGGGGCTTGGAAACGGTCGACGGGGTATATAAGCCTGGAAATTAATGCGCCACTTCCTCTAACCTGCAATTGCACTGCACACGCGGCGGCGGCGGCGGCGGCGGCGCCGGCCCTGCAGCCGTGTGCACACTCCACAACGGCATTCTACATTTCGTGTCTGTGTCTGTGTCTGTGTCTGTGTGTGTGTGTGTGTGTGTGTGTGGAGAGGGGCCGTTTAGGAAAGTTCTCGGAGAAAATCGATGCAGGTAATTGGTTTGTACGTATACGAGTCCCTCCTCCCTCTGTGTGTGTGTGTGCGAGGGCTTTTATTTTTAATCCTTCGCTCGCTTCCCACGCATTCCCCGATTATTAAGGCATTGGATTACGCTGTTTTTATTGTTTTCATCCCTACCAGCGCACTCTCTCTCTCTCTCTCTCTCTCTCTCTTCTTTTTATTTGCGAGCTCGATTAAATGCTTCGTACGCGTGAATGGTTCCAATGCAGCGTCGAAATTGATTTGTCGAGTAGCGTTACCTTGTAATCGTGAGAAATTGCGAATAATGTACGAAAATAACACCTTATTTATTTATTTATTTTTTTTTTCAAACAATTAATTTATCGCTCGGTGCAATTGTCTGGTTACTCGAGCTGCGCTGCCGCGTGGCAATAACGTATAGGCCCGGCGAAAAATCGAAAGAACAATATTTCAGCGCACAAGCGACTAGCGCACGCTGAAAGGTGTGCGATGCTTCCGGTGGGCAGATCGGTCGGAGATAAGCAAAGGCGCGCGCAAGCAAGCAAGCGACCGGGGTAATGGCATTCGTTGATTCATAAATCAGCATACGCCGAGCTCGAGCGGCGGCCCCCGACTCCTCGACCGCTCCGACTGATTATTGGCCGGATAAAATTAGTCCGCAGTCGCTTTTTAAAGCTTCGGACCCTCTATAACCTTTCTCTCTCTCTCTCTCTCTCTCTCTCGGTTTCACTCCGTATGCATGTAGTCGCGCGCAGGTGGCCGACGACACTTCGACTCGAAAAGAAGGGGATGCTATCGCGCTGCTCGCGTCTTGAGTAATTAGTCTCGCACTTATTTGTCGGATTAACATTTATCATGATTCCTTCTTTTTTCTCTCTCTCTCTCTCTCTCTCTCTCTCTTGCCGGCTTGTCATTTTGCAAGGTCGACCGCGCAGGAATTAAGTACCAAGAAAGTCGTTGCTCTTTTCCTTTTTTTTTTTTTTTATTCAATTTGAAACGTGTTTTTTCTCGTTATCATTGTGAAGTGGTATTTTACTTTAAGTGAAAAAAAAGTTAGTTTTTTCACCAGAAATATGATAAATGATTTAGTCATGCGAGGTGATACTTGAAAAAATATGGCAATAAAAAGAGTACAACAAATGGATTCGAGATATATCTAGATCAAAAGTCTCACACTTTTTCTGCTGATCAAATATATTGTTACCGATATATACGGATGACACATTGCTACGCGATGTGGCACAGCATAACAAAGCAGCTTAAAACAGATCGAAACACACCGCGGGCGAAAGAAAACAGAGATAGAAATAAACTATCCCGACACAGCCAAAACCATATTCCAGCTCCGGCTCGAACTCGTCGGCACAAATCACAGCCGCGGCGGCGGCCCCATAAAGCCACGCTATCGGCCGCAAAATCGCGTGGCCCCTCACAGTTTTGCTCATCATCAATGAGGCGCCACGCCAGAAGTGGCCCACACACATACATATACACGCACATACATATATATATATATATATATACGTAACATGTCGCGCGACGCGACGCTCGCCGAGAGAGTCACGCTACGAAAATTATGATGTATTACCGGCCAGATCGTCTTTTCAAGGCACAGCCAGGCACCGCCTCTATAGTTATATATGTATATGTATACGTTGGCCGTCTCGGTTACGCCTTGGTGGAGCGTGTAAAAGATAACGCGCGAGGAGAGAGCCGCCGCCGCCGCCGTCTCGACTCGAAGTATATTTTCACGGTAACGAGTGGACATTAGCACGAATGTGTGGCTGCAGGCCTGCGACGGGGGGAAAATGTGTGTCGTCGATACTCGCCGGCGTTGCTTTGACACCCGGGACACCTTGGGAATTCCGGCTGAGCGGAGTTGGAAAAGATATAGTTTTTTTTTTTTTCTTTTGATATACATGGAACTTTTCATAAAAGCCAATTCATCGTTTATAAGTTTTATGAGTTCTTAATTCCAGAAAAAGGCAAGGACAAAAAGTGGACTTTGAGCTTGACTGGGCATCAAAGTGAAAAAGGAGAAATGGCCGAAAAGGAATATAAGAGGGCATTATGGGAGCGGAAGTTCATGCTTATTCACTAAGGCATTAAAAAAAAAAACGCACGGCTGGGGTACATAATTTACGTATACAAATTGCGCCGGCCCATGAATCAACGGCCATAGACGATTAATCGCCGCCGCTGCTGCTGCTGCTGCGACTAGTCGGTCCCGGCAACAATAATAACAGCGTTAAACTCTGCACGCTCCTCTGCTCCTCTCTCTCCTGCAGTTTATATAAGCAAACGTCGATGTGCGTAACACTGTCTTTTTTATCGAGTCGCCACGTGAGCAGCCAATCTATCGAGCCCTTGCTTTTATTGTGGTGGGTGGGATATAAGCTCGTAACTCGGTATTCGTGGAAGTCAAATGATATTTTTATTCGATTGCTTCCGGCCACTTTTGCAGTAAGCTATTCCTTATCTTCAAACTGATCTTGCTGGCTGTTTTGGACTCGTTTCAATATATTTCTCTAAGAGTAATTATTTCATGGTGCATATACGAATTACGAATGATTTTTACTCGATAGAACAGATTTAGATCCAAGCAGCCAGAGTAATCATAAAAATTCAAACTTACTCTCGTTGCCATTAGAAAGAAAAAGTCTCGGTGCACGCAAAAGAAAGCTTGGCAAAATGTTTCGCAGGCCTGTACAACCGAGCTCGAGAGAGAGAGAGAGAGAGAGAGAGAGAGAGAGAGCGATCGACCTACTCGAAGCTCAATGCGCTGGCAAAACAAAAAAGCGTGCGCAGTGAGGGTCGGGCTCATTACGGCAAAGACCATAATTCCCATGAACGGTCGTCATCCTCCTCCTCCGCTACAACGACTGAACACACACACACACACACACACACACGCGCGCGCGCGCACACAGTGAGACAGAGACACAGATAGGATATATATAGGAAGGGAAGCTCGTTCGCGCGAGGTAAACAAGCCGTGAAATTACCTTTTAAATATTAGATTATGATTAAATGTGTACCTACCTATACGCTCGAGCGCTAAATGTTCAGTCGTCGACCCTCGTCCATGCGCCCCTATACACACACACACACACACACACACAGAGAGAGAGAGAGAGAGTACAAGGGGTTACATATAGACTACGCGTGTGTAGTGAGTAGCCCGAGCGATATCTCCACCCTCTCGGCTGCACTCGGTGCTCGCGCGCTATCGCCGGTATCAATCGGCAGCTCTGGCCATCAGATAATGCGCTGCTCATAGAATGCTGCACTGGGCGCTTTTTTTTCGCGTTGCAGAGAGAGAGAGAGAGAGAGAGAGGGTGGGGGGAGTCATGCGTGCGACGGGAGGGTCCGAGAGCCAGGCTGCAGCCGGGGACCACCGCGACGGGCGGAAATCTCGAGAAACTCGTTATATCATCGTCGGCGGATCATCTCTTGTTTGCTCGCTATTGTGCAGTGATATCGAGCGATTCGTGATTCGTGATATCGCGTGTGTCTATATATCGATGGAACGGACGTGTATGATGTTGGTTCTTCTTCTAGTGTATAAATGTATAGGAAAAATATGAGCAATAGCAACAGCATATATATTATATAGAATTAAACAAAAATGTAGTTTGAATAAGTTAAAACGTTGTACGCCAGTTAACGTTGCATATTTGCAGAGTTGTATACAGGGCTACAAGATGTGTAAAAAAAACAACGAATATTCCGTTCACGAGCGCTTACACTTAAAGAGGAGACACGTCCACCTACGCTCCAGCGAAATTCACGAGCGCAAGGTGCACCATAAGTAAGCGTTCGCTTCGACTTTCCGGGAAAGGAATCCGCTGCTCGGCTCTCCGAGCGCGCAGACATCAACAGCAGCAGCAGCAGCAGGTGCTTATTTCCGGTATTTATATATAGGCAAGGCAGAGCTCTCGAGTCGTGGGCGTTCGGCCTCTCATGCATATGCATCGGCTGCAGCCGCTGGCCACTGTCCACCCTTCGAGTGTCTTTTTTTCCATTTCTTCTTCACTCTCTCTCGTTCTCTCTTTTGTGCACTGCTCACTTCTCGAGAGATTGATGCGTCCGATTATATATATAGATATATACGTGTGGGCAGGTTCAGTGCCGTATGGCGTGTATATATATATTGGCCGGCGGGAGTACGTATAACGTATGGGAAAGTCGATGCAAATGTGCGCGGGTGCTTACTCGCGTAATTACGTAATGCAAATAAGAGAACTGGCGCGCATGAGGTGGTGGTGGGGGACCTGTTGCGATG